>JAVJIF010020558.1:0-102280 GCA_038442645.1 Agave tequilana
CAAGAAGATCTTCCTGGCGCAATTCTTTGAAGATGGTACAGAGATATCGGTGCCAACTTTCTTTGACACAAAGAAAAAGGAAGGAGAGTCCATCAAATTATTTGTGAAAAAATTTCAGAATATGACACTCTGATGTCCGAGTGGCAAGACGCAGTCTACGCTAGTAGAGACTTGCCTCCACAATCTGCAATTTGCACTACTAGCTCAAATAGGAGTTGTTGAGTGTCGCATTTGAAAGCAGTTAGTGCTACAAGGCGAGCAAGCGGAGGAGATCATCGTCAGGGTCAAGGCTGAAGAAAAAGACAACAAGCTGAGACCTGAAAATCAACGCGACGCGCTTCAGAATCTTCTTCTTAACCGAGAAAGAGGGACACTCTTGTAACAGATGTCAAATCTCCTTCCAAGCCTAAATCGGCTAGAGGGAACTGTTCTGCAGAATAGACATGAGCTAACTATTTGGTGGGAAAAATTGAAGCGGATCAATAATCCGATTACAAGAGAGGGAAGATATTCATACTCAAATCTTCCCTTTGTTTATGCTGGGTTCTTGATGTGACGCTGGAAAGTGAATCTTGTTTTCTGTTGATCCGGTGAACGTCACGACCTCTTGAGAATTTTCTCTTTAGATGGTGGGCGAAGTAACACAGTTTCTGTCAAACAAAAATCTCAAAGAGACTTTAAGAAAGAACCAACTTGAACTCAGCAAGTTGTTAGAAGAGTTTCTCTCCTTTTTATTTCTCAGCTGGAGATTCTAGTCTTTCTAAGGCTTACAACCAAAGTTCTTCTAACAAAAAATCTTGACCCAAAATTCTCTCCCCTCTTCAGTAGCAGACTGAACTATTTATAGGGGTTTCAGGGTGTAATTGTCCCATAAAAATACTCCATAATGGGGGTTAACTCCCTCATTATATGGGCAGTAATTGACCCAGTAATGAGGGCAGTTATAAACCGAGACGCGGGCTTTGAGCCTCGCATCTTATCACTAAAGTAACGCTTAAGAAACGCGAACTTCAAATTCTGCATTAAGCTTCATAAGAGACGCGGGCTTTGGCCCTTGCATCCTGGTACTATGGTGGTGCTGAGACGCAGCTTTTGAGCTCTGCGTCTTGGTTATTGTGGTAACATTAAGATGCGGGTTTTCATCTTCGCGTCTTGGTACTGCGCTAATGGCTATGCTGCGTTGCGTCTGAAGTTTGGAGATCTTTGCTTTCTGATGACTTGTCCTCAGTGATTTTTAGATAGTCTATAGAACCCCTTCCAAAGTTTTAGATATTTCGCGGTTGACTGGGACAGATTTCGAAATACTTTGGACTTTGGTCGAGTTTATGGTTCTCAGGATTGGACTAACAATTATTTGAGATGCTTTGAGTTTTATCCTGTCTGGAATGTGGTCTTCATGAGTGTACTGTAGAACCCTTTGAAGCCACCAGAGAAAATTGATCGTACACATATTTTGCATTCTTTTCGTTACACTCCTACATTTATCGTGTAATAAATGCTAATTTCTTTGTCTTAAATGTCTATTTATAGAAGATAATAATGAAGAGAAAGAGGATTAAACCAAATAAATACCAGTTAGAATCAGATTTAACTGGATCTATTTGGTTAGCTGAGGATGATCCCAGATCTAGTTAGAACAAATCAAGGATTGGGGAAAATGTTCAACTGAAGATCAGAGCAAATCAGAAAGATAACACCAAATAGGAACCAGTAAAATTTAGATTTCTATAAATTCATTTTGGTTAGCTAAAGATCAACCGAGGATAATATCAAATACAGAGAGATAAATGGATAGAGAGAAGATCAACGGATGAGAAGAAGCAAGTTTGACTCAGATTCTGACTGGATACATTTTAGTACTTGAATCATAACTTTCGCTACCAAATATCAAATCTGATGATTCAAGATGATCCAGAAAGAAGACTTACAGGTCTACAACTTTTATGTTGATCACTCTTTCTAATTCTATCATTTGATAAGTGACATTCAGTAATCAACACGCCAACAAACTGCAGATCAGAAATGAATATCTACATCAAATAAAGTTTAGAGATAAGGAGAGGATTCAAATTCAGAAATAGCCAGCTTTCCCTATCTTCATACTCCTCTAACCTCTGCATTTCTTCTATAAATACCTGCAATCTCAAAGGCAAAGGATGACCATGCAGAGATAGGATTTAGTCCAGTTTTTCATTCTTTGTAGTGTAGGTTTTTGTTTTCTTTTTATGTAATTTTAATTTCTTTGTAAGCTTAGGTAAGATTGAGATTCATGTAAGTAAGAGAGAGAGGTTTATGTTGAGAGTGACACCGATGTATCTCCCTTTCTTCCATCGTTTCTGCAAGCAATAAAAGTTAACTTTTTTTTATGTTCGTCTTTACTATTGTTTTCTTCTTCTTCTTTCTACTTTTTCTCTTTTAGTTATGATGAGCATTCAAGTGAATCTAGTAGCATCAGTATAACAATGTTTGTGTGAGTGCCAACGATACTACATGTTGATGTTCTCCTCCTCAAGACTCTGTATCATTTCATTCTTGTTCGTCTTGATGATGTAATGCGAATGAGGACTGAGCTCGATCTTATGGCTTATGCGTTGAACGCCTCCGAAGCAAGGTAGAACATGCAAGGGTTTCAGGTAAGTCATCAACCAAAGGAGGTAAGTATTTCTTTAATCTTTACTTTCTTTCTTTTATTTCTTTAGTTTAGATCACCAACACCAACAACACCCACTCTTTTATCACTCCTTTTCTATTTCTTTGTACATATCCAATTCTGGTTTCTCCATCTTCCCAATCTCTCACTTTCTGCCTAACTTCATTGTAATTTATTTTTCTTTTCTTTTTAAGAAACTAAAGAAGAACTTTAACCATTAATGGTAGCATAAAAGAGAACTTGCTAGAAAAGCTTCAATCGCTAGTCCCTTCTTGTGGATCACGACCCGCATAGCCACTTGCTATTGCGGTAGAATTGAGCACTTGCGCATCTCTATTTTAAAGTTCTGAAATTTGTATTTTTGTGTGCAGGTTCAACCTCAATCAAATTTTGGCGCCGTTGCCGGGGAGTGGACGGTAAGTAATTCTCTTTAAAGTTTACATTTTTGGTTAACTTTATTCTTTGTTTTTGTACAGATTTAACAACAGGAATTCTTGCTGCAGTAAACACATAAGTGGCCTTGGACTCTGCTTAAGAAAGCAGAGCCAAGAAGCCCTCAGATTTGCTACAGTCCTGTGGCAAACTGAGTGAACTACTAACCTGTATTTTCGGCAGGTTGGCTGAATTGCGTAGTTTAAATATCTGTAACATTTATTTTCTTATTTGTCTCACTATATTTACTTTCTAACCTCAACAGTAAAATGATGATTGTAAATGCTAAAAAATGATTTAGACTTTGCATTTAGGCACGTGTCTATTTCATTACATTTTCTATTTACTGTTGAAGAGTGCTGGAGCAAAAGTACGTGTGCATAGCATCTAGTATAAGAACACTTTTAGATTGTTTACATTGCTTAAGTGTTGCTTTTCTTGTACACTGCACTAAATTGATCTAAGGGCTTGTCCTATAAACAAGATAAGGTGGGGAAGTCTTTACCCTCCCTTAGCCCACAAACGATCTCCTCACTCACTAACCCAAGCCTAACTAAAAATGAGTAGACATTGGCCCTAGGGACATCTCAGACTCAATTAGGAGATTATCCTAAGGGGGAAAGGTGTTGGAATTTGACTCCTGCCAAATCAGTGTCTAGGAAGGGGATTAAGGGCCGAAAGCCCGAAGGTTGGTGGTTACTTAATTAAGGAACATCTTTGACGGATAACCTCCCACCAATCTTACCCTGACCTGGCTGATTAGCTTGTGGTCAAAGTCTGCATTATACCTCCTATGGACAGTCTAACCAGTTAGGAGTCGTCTAGGTCAAAGGTTTACCCTAACTTAGGTTAGAATTTTTTCTTTTCGTTTGCTTATTTGTTTGTATTTTTTTTTTGTTTGTGTTTTATTGTGTGATATGGCTTATAACAACAATTTTTCTAATTTTAATGGTAATCCACATTACACACCAACCTCTTTTTCGGATATTATCAACCCGGCATATCATAACTTTAACCAACATAGTGTGCCGGATTGGTCTTATCCAAATCAATATAACCATGTTCCCAATCTTATAACCATAATTTCCAAAATAATTTTAACTCTTCACAGAGTCAGTGGGGATTCACCTCCCTCGAGTCCAATTTTCAACCAACTTGTCCTCCTTATCCACCTTGTCCACAATATTTTCAAGATTCATACTCAGTTCCACCAGTCCAAAATAGAAAACCATCAATTTTGGAAATGAGTATGCGTGAGTCCAAACAACAATCACAAAATCTGATGGACTAAAAATTTTACCACCAATTCCAAAATAAACACTTCATCTTTTCAAGACCAATCGCAACAAAACGATGAACCAATCAACTATGAAAGATGCTTGAAGCCATGACTCAGGCTCAAAAACGCTCGTAATCATGACATAGATATGATGGTCCAAACTCTACGTTCTCACCGTTTGGCCAGTTCTGATGTCGTTAACCATTCTGTTAGAACTAAAGAGTCATGTTATTTTGAAAAATAAGGTTCCATTTCAGCACAATCATTTGAAATTGCCCAAACTCTAAATTTTAAAAGTGACATTGACAGTTTAGCAAGTTATTCCTTTCCTGAAATTGAACTTGAGAATGAATATGATCCTGAACCTGAGCTTAGTGATTCAATTCTACTTCCTGATTCAATAATGACTCCGGTGTCTTCACTTGATTTTAATCTTTTCCCGAGTCAACATTGGATCCTGTGCAAATTCATAATGAAATTGAATCGCCCATCTTTGATGATCATCTTATTGAACTTGACCAATTTTATAATTTTGAAAATCCCATTGATAAATTGGCAAGTTCTCATTTTTATGAAATGAACTCAATGAGAAATGTGACCTAGATTCTCAAATATGTGATCCAGTTCAAATTCCCGAATCAATATAGACTCCTGTTTTGTTACCTGACTTGAGTAATATTTTAGAGTCAGTTTTGATTTCCACACCTATCATTCTTGAAATTGAATCACCAATATTAAGTAACATTCCATTGTTGGAAAATGAATGTGGACTTGAGTTTCAACTTCTTAATTTGGACCTACTTCCTGAACCAATCTCGACTCCTGAACCTTACTTGACTTAAGTCACTTTCCTGAGTCGGTATTAGTTCCCGTACTTCCTGAGTCCAAGTCAATCATTCTATCTTTTCACACTCCTTTTGGGACAAGGTGGTTGACAAAATTGACTCTTAAATTAATTATGGAATTTGAAAATTAGATGGGGTAAAATATTTAATAAAAATCATTCATGTATATATCATTTTAGTGGGTTATATTAGAGAAATTTCTGGTGGGTTCCTCCGAACTCCACAAAAAGTCGATTGGGCCGCCTTTCGTGGACCAATCAGACCACCACCGGAACCACCACCTTAAGGTAGTATTTTCCTTCCCAGTCTTCTTTTTCATGCATCTATGCATTAATTCATACATTGAGGACAATGCATGAGATAGGTGTGGGGGAGGGTTCTAACATAACTTAGGTTTTTCTTTTTATTTAAAAAAAATATTATTAACATTTTCTTTACTTTTAAAAACTTTTTGAAAATAGAAATAATATTTTGACATATTTTTTGTAAGAAATTAAGTCAATTTAAGGAATAGGAAAATCAAAATTAGGATTTCTTAAACTTGGTCAAAATAAGATTATTTGTTTGAATTTTAGGGTTAGGAAGATAATTTGTCAAAGAAATTATGTCTTGATCTTTACCTTAATGAAATATGCACAATTCATACACTTACACACTTAGAGTTCAAAAACAAAGATTTTTATGCCTTAATATATATATATATATATATATATATATATATATATATATATATATATATATATATAAGATAAACAAATCTAATTATTGATTAGCTAGGTGCTTTGGCCTAAGCAAGCCTTAGTATTTATGCAAAAGATGATTAGATAAGTTTGAAAAATATATATATATATATAAATCCTCTGATTAAGTTGGGTATTTGTGCCTAATAAAGCATAAGTACTCACGCCTAAACGTGGTTCATATAATAAAATCCTTAGTTTTGTGGCCTTGTTTGCTCGAGTCCTTAAGTCCGTGGGGTGTTTTCTCACCGGTGCCCTAAGACCGTTTGGTTTGAGAGTCATCGACTAAAGGCTCGTTACATGGGCAGATTAGAAAGCCTAATAGAACTAAGGAATGATACCACAAAAAATATATATATATATATATATATATATTTATATATATATATATAAATAAGGCATAAGAGTTAGAGTTAAAGAACCCTTAGTCAAAATTTTCACGGTCACAAGGTGCATATGACTTAGGGTAAAGTAATAGACTACATGAGAAGTACAATTTGACTCCTTACTTTGATTGATAACAAATTTTTGAATAGAGACTAAGTTTAGGAATGAAAAATTCGATTTTCCTATAACTTATAGATTACTTAAATCTTACAATAATATTTCAAATATTTTTCTCTTTCAAAATGAGTTTTCAAAATACTAACATTTTTTCTCTTTCTTTTTGGATTTTGTGGGTGCAATCCACTAAGAACCCTCACGAGATAGAACTCGTCCTCTAGGGGTAACCTAGAGGTTTAACGGCTTGTTGCACAAGCTCAGTGCAATCGCGTGACCTGCGAAAGTGGTCTAATAATCTTTATTTTAGTTTTGTTGTTTTCCTCGAGGACGAGCAAAAGATAGGTGTGGGGGTGTGATCGTACACATATTTTGCATTCTTTACATTACACTCCTACATTTATCGTGTAATAAATCTGCTAATTTCTTTATCTTAAATGTCTATTTTGTAGAAGATAATAATGAAGAGAAAGAGGATTAAACCAAAAAAATACCAGTTAAAATCAGATTTAACTGGATCTATTTGGTTAGATGAGGATAATCCCAGATCTAGTTAGAACAAATCAAGGATTGGGGTAAATATTCAGCTGAAGATCAGAGCAACTCAAAAGATAACACCAAATGGAAACCAGTAAAATTTAGATTTCTATAAATCCATTTTGGTTAGCTAAAGATCAACCGAGGATAATATCAAATACAGAGAGATAAATGGATAGAGAGAAGATCAACGGATGAGATGAAGCAAGTTTGACTCAGATTCTGGCTTGATATATTTTAGTATTTGAATCATATGTTTCGCTACCAAATCTCAAATCTGATGATTCAAGATGATCCAGAAAGAAGACGTACAGGGCTACAACTCTTATGTTGATCACTATTTCTAATTCTATCATTTGATAAGTGATATTCAGTAATCAACATGCCAACAAACTGCAGATCAGAATTGAATATCTACAACAAATCAAGTTTGGAGATGAGGGGAGGATTCAAATTTAGAAATTGCCAGCTTTTCCTATCTTCATACTCCTCTAACCTCTGCATTTCTTCTTTAAATACCTGCAATCTCAAAGGCAAAGGATGACCATACAGAGATAGGATTTAGTCCAGTTTTTCATTCTTTGTAGTGTAGGTTTTTGTTTTCTTTTTATGTAATTTTAATTTCTTTCTAAGCTTAGGTTAGATTAAGATTCATGTAAGTAAGAGAGTGAGGTTTATGTTGAGAGTGACACCGATGTACCTCCTCCTTTCTTCTATCGTTTCTGCAAGCAATAAAAGGTAACTTTTTTTATGTTCATTTTACTTTTGTTTCCTTCTTCTTCTTTTTACTTTTCCTCTTTTGGTTATGATGAGCATTCAAGTGAATCTAGTAGCATCAGTATAACAATGTTTGTGTGAGTGCCAATGATACTACATGACGATGTTCTCCTCCTCAAGACTCCGTATCATTTCATTCTTGTTCGTCTTGATGATGTAATGCAAATGAGGACTGAGCTCGATCTTATGGCTTATGCGTTGAACGCCTCCAAAGCAAGGTAGAACATGTAAGGGTTCCAGGTAAGTCATCAACCAAAGGAGATAAGTATTTCATTAATCTTTTCTTTCTTTTCTTTTATTTCTTTAGTTTAGATCTCCAACACCAACAACACCCACTTCTTTTATCACTCCTTTTCCATTTCTTTGTACATATCCAATTTTGGTTTCTCCATCTTCCTAATCTCTCACTTTCTGCCAAACTTCATTGTAATTTATTTTTCTTTTCTTTTTAAGAAACTAAAGAAGAACTTTAACCATTAATGGTAGCATAAAAGAGAACTTGCTAGAAAAGCTTCCATCCCTAGTCCCTCCTTGTGGATCATGACCCGCATAGCCACTTGCTATTGCGGTAGAATTGAGCACTTGCACATCTCTAATTTAAAGTTCTGAAATTCTGTGTTTTTGTGTACAGGTTCAACCTCAATCAAAAATCATCGTAAGTGTCTAGATACGCAGTCCAGGCCTCCTCAATGCTCTGAGCTGGTTGTTGGTGTACTGTTGAACGAGAGGTAAACAATTGTCTACTTGTGCCAGTTGATTGGTCGCTAATATTGAACATTCATTATCATATTCTCATACTTATTATAGAATAAACTCTATTTTTTCCTAATTATTGTTTAATTTATTTGCAGGCCCATTACTAAAGGAAAGGGAATAGAAACGAGCCCATAAGCCCATCAAATTTTGATTTAAATCAGAATTAAATCGAAGTTAGTAAATTAGGGCAGACCAGGTCGGTTCAAATCGGTTGAAAATCAGTTAAAAATATATCTCTTAAAATCAATCGGTTAACACCAACAATCAAAGGCCGTTTCGTCAAATCCAGGAGCTGAAATGAGAAATCCACATCCGAATAAAATAATCTCTCAAAATCAGGGACCCCCACCATTTGGGTGTGGGAACCTGGCCACACCTAGGCCGCGGAAACGCGGCCAAAGTCGTGTTTTCGCGAATTTGTTGCAATAGTTGGGGGAGCGTTTGCTCCCCTATCTTCGTACACCCCTCCCCATTGGATTTTGCCTATAAATATTGGGATTTTCAGAGCGTACAGGGAACGACCACGCAGAGATAAATTCTAGGCCAGTTTTTCATTCTTTTTAGCGTAAGTTTTTTGTTTTCTTTTTATGTAATTTTCAGTTTTCATTTATGTAATTCAGAGGAGATCAGAGTTTCATAGGAGAATGAGAGTGAAGCTTGTGCTGTGAGTGACACCGGTATAAGTTGTTCTTCTTTTCTCTTATTGTTACAAAATTAAATTTATAGTTGTATTTTCATGTACTTTGTTTTTGTACTCTTCTTCTTCTTTTCTTCTTCTCTCCTTTTTGTACCAATTGCTATCCAAGTGAGTCTTATAGCATCGAAAGAGCCTTGCCTTTGTGAGTGCCACCGATAGCTCATGACGATGGACTGTTAGTCTCATTCTGTATCACTTCATACTTGCATCGTCTTGTTGATATAATATGGAAGAGATGGGAATCAACTCTTATGAACTATACGCTGATCGCCTCACTTCAAGGTAACATCATTGCCACAGATTCAAGATAAGTATTTAGGCAAAGGAGGTAAGTAACTTTTAGTTTCTTTTCTTTTAATTCTTTAGTTTAGAACACCACAATCTACCATTTCCTTTATCACTCTTTTCAATTTCTTTGCACATATCCATTTCTAATTCTCCATCTTCCCAATCTACCACCTTCTTCCTAACTCAACTATCTCTTTTCTTTTAAATAACTAAAAGAAGTCTTTAACCATTCTTTTTTGTTGGCCAAAGGCCTATCACTCTAGTTTTGATGATGATCAACTCATGAAGTTATGATTACTAATGATCTTGTGTTTAATTAGTGACAGATTCATTATCAAGATCTTAGTAGGTGTGGAGCTTCAACAAAGGATTTAATGACAAGTTGGAAGCTAGCACCGGTTGATTCACGAGCCTATGCATCAAGAACACATCTAGAGATGAGCTCGGTGGATTGCATTTGGACCAAGTCAAGAAGATGAGAAGCCTTCAAGTGAAGACTTCAAGAAGATGAAGACTTGGGTCTAGGTATAAGATTTATTTTTTTTGTTTAGTTAAAAATGTAAAGGATAGATAGTTGGTGGATTGCTCAAGTCTATATCACACACACACTCTTGATAGAATTTCTTTCATAAAAGAATTTTTATTTATATGTTTAGAAAAGAATTTTTTATTTAGAAAAAGATTTTTCTTTGTGACAAAATATATATACTTTGGTTTTTGGTATTTCTATCATACATATCTTTCAACCAAAACCAAGTTCAGAGCTTTATGATCAAAAACATAGATATTTCATTATGATTGTGTAGTGGATCATATCCATACACACTATGCTTTAATAAGTTCATAATATCTTATTTTTTGTATTTTGTGTAGTGGATCATATCCTTTTGAGTCATTTACCTTTATTGCAAATCTACTTATATGGACTCAATTATGTTTTAGGGATATGTATGTATGCTTATTGTGTTGTCAAAATATACATATACCTTGAAATATAAATTTTGGTTTAATAATAAATTTTTTTTAATGATTTTCATGTTTTCAAAATTTATGATAATTTGTGACTATTTTTTTTAAAAAAAAGGAATATTGAGCTTTGTTGCTATTTTTCATAATGCCATGTTCCACATAACACTAGTACACTCATTTTATCAATATGGACTTTATGGATACTAGAGTGTTTTTAGTGCCATGTGATTTACTTGTGTTTTATGAAAAACTTTTGATTTATTCCTTGATTGAAGGATTCCGTACTAGTTGTTAAACATTTTCATTTAACTAGTTCGAATTTTTCATATGGTAGATTATATGATGTATACACTTAAGCTTAATTTTTCAATTGGTATCATTGGATATTTTCATTTGGTATCAATATGATTCTTGTTGTATATACTCATATTTTGCTTTCCTATATATATGTATGTATCACTTTCCATTGATATAATTCCTTCATACATATATATGATTTGTTGTGTGCTTAAGCTAAAATTGATTTACATATTTAAAGCACAAAGTTTGTTAATGCTAAGCTAAATTCAAATCTTATTTTTAAAAGCTTATGCATTAGTTTTTCAAATTGGTATCTATATGGTTGATCATTACTTTACAATTGATCATTTTCAACTTTGATATCAAAATTCAAAATTTATGTTATAAGAAAAATTCAAAATTTTTTTGTATTGCCTATATGTAAGGAGAGCTCAACATCTCTTCTACATATAGATTCATGTTGAGTGTATTGTGTATTGAGGAGCTTAACATCTCTTCTTTATATGGTACACGTGTGTAGTGGGAGCTTCACATCTCCTCTTATGCATTACATAATATGTGTTATGTGAATTGGGGCTTATCATCCCTTCTTCATGTAATACATATGTGTAGGGAAGTTAACTTAGCGTCTTCCTCTTCATGAATGTATATCGCATATAACCATTTTTTGATTGATTTGTATTACCCCACTTTGATTTCCTTGTTTTTGACAAAAAGGGGGAGAAAAATTTGTTTGATTGATTTTACTTTGAAACCTTTGTTGATGATTGACAAAAAGGGGGAGAAGTATTTGAGCTATATGCATGATTTCATTGCTTAAGGGGGAGAAGTATATGTCTTCCTTGTTAGTTATGCATATATGATTTGGTTTGCAAATGTATGGAGATAAGATTTATGATTACTTGGCATGTTGTATTTACATACATTGCATACATATTTATGTGCATTATTGTCATATCCATTTATCTATGTCTATGCATGAGTTAAGGGGGAGCTTCTTTGAAGCTTTACTTTAATCCATGCATATATAACTTCATGAGTTTTGTCATCATCAAAAAGGGGGAGATTGTTGGCCCAAAGGCCTATCACTCTAGTTTTGATGATGATCAACTCATGAAGTTATGATTACTAATGATCTTGTATTTAATTAGTGACAGATTCATTATCAAGATCTTAGTAGGTGTGGAGCTTCAACAAATGATTTAAAGACAAGTTGGAAGCTAGCACCGGTTGATTCACGAGCCTATGCATCAAGAACACATCTAGAGATGAGCTCGGTGGATTGCAGTTGGACCAAGTCAAGAAGATGAGAAGCCTTCAAGTGAAGACTTCAAGAAGATGAAGACTTGGGTCTAGGTATAAGATTTAGTTTTTTTGTTTAGTTAAAAATGTAAAGGATAGATAGTTGGTGGATTGCTCAAGTCTATATCACACACACACTCTTGATAGAATTGCTTTCATAAAAGAATTTTTATTTATATGTTTAGAAAAGAATTTTTTATTTAGAAAAAGATTTTTCTTTGTGACAAAATATATATACTTTGGTTTTTGGTATTTCTATCATACATATCTTTCAACCAAAACCAAGTTCAGAGCTTTATGATCAAAAAACATAGATATTCATTATGATTGTGTAGTGGATCATATCCATACACACTATGCTTTAATAAGTTCATAATATCTTATTTTTGTATTTTGTGAAGTGATTGAGATTTTAAAGAATAAAAGAAGTGAAGTTCAGATTTCTTAGTCTCAATGCGAATCCGCTGTAGCAAGGGCTTCAAGCGGGTCGTGATCCTCAGGGAAGGATGCGATGCAAGCTTTTCGGCCGATTCCCCTGTATGCTTCAAATAAGAAAAGAGATTAGATTTGAGAGATATATATGATATGAAAGATGTGGTTTTTACTGATTTTCTGCCACAACCCTATTGCAAGTTAAGGAGATTGAACATCATCTTAATATATGTGAAATTAATCCTAGGTTTATTAGCGAAGATGCAAGCAAGAATAAAGGAGTTTAGAATCATACTAGTTCGCGCATTTGAACATTCAACACGATTTCATCTTAACATCTAAGTACAGCGAAAGAAAAGCATTACCTTGAAGTTACGCTGTCAAAGTTCTTAAATATGAAGGGTGAGGAATTATTTAAAAGTGTAACCTAGATTAGAAAGCTGATTATCCATTTAGCCCTCAAGCAATCTACTTTAAACCTAGGGTTTCTAAAAAGTATTATTAATCTGTTCAACTCCAAACATGCTTAGGGTTGCTTAAGAATTCAGCAAACCACAAAGGAAGATTAGTTCATCATCTTTTTATTATTTTTCTTTTCTTTTTTTTTATATGAGAAGAATAAAGAAAGAGAGAAAATAAAAGAATCGAGAAATCACAGATCAAACCAAACTCAAGAAATCACAAAGTAAATGCAAAATTAAATGACAGAAATTAAGTGGCAAAAAGGTAACCTTTATTCGAGAGTAAACTCCAATTACAAAGCTCCTTCTTCTCCACACCGTGCTTGAAACAAAGATTACAACTTGCTGAAATTTAAAGAAAAATAGCTAAAGAAACCCTAACACGTCTCTGGATGCCCCTCTCTGCTGCGCCTGCAGAGATATTTATAGTGCAGAATGTAGAGGAGTACCGGATGAAGTTGCCCACGAAATCTGGGATCATGATGTCATCTTTTTGCCGCGGAATCCATGTATTTGCCGCGGATTTGCGGCAAAACTGGCTCTTCTGGCCGCGCGCTTTGGCGCGTGGCCTCTCCTGGTCCGTCCATGTGGGATTTTGCTTCTGGAATATGTATCCTGACCTTTTAATCTGGATTTTTGAGATAACTTGGTAATCAAGTTACCCTTAATCCAGATTTCTTTAAATCCTCTTTCCACGAAATTCTTCTTTATCTTGGGCTTTTATCCTCATCTGCAAGTGTTTAGGGTTGGATAGAAGTCTATCCTTCCCTTATCTCTGATATTTGCAATTTTTAGCCCTTGTATTTGCATTTTGACTCTTTGTATTTGCACTTTTTCATCTGGGCTTCAAACATGGGCTTGGATCTGGGCTTTTGGGCTCTTTAAGCTTTATTTCTTATTAAATTGATAATTCGAGGCCTGCACACATTAAATAACGAAATATTAATAAATGTGCATTATAATATGAATAAATGTGCAAATGTGATGGTATATATGATGACAATTACGCATTTTTCACTACCTATCACACCCCCACACTTATCTTTTTGCTCGTCCTCGAGTAAAAATCAAAAAGAAAGAGAAAAATCTAACCTAGCTAACTCACTTTCGTAGGAATCATGGTTGCACTTAGCATGTGCAACAAGCCGTTAAACCTCTAGGTTACCCTAGAGGACGAGTGTTGTCTTGTGAGGGTTTTCAGCGGATTGCACCCACAAAATCCATAAAAAGGAAAATATTTGTCTTATATTGGAAGAGACTAAGTAGTCTATAAGTTTTAGGATCCTCAATTTTATTCATTCTTCAAACCTAGTCTTTATAAAGTCAATTGTTATTCATTTTAGGTAAGGATCAAAATTGAACTTCTAATATAGTCTTTTTCGTTACCAAAAGTCATACGCACCCTTGTGAATCTAGGAATTCCTTAACTTGGACTCTCATGCCTCTTTATTATTTTTATAACATCATCTAATTTTCTTTCGTGTAAGTATCAAGGCTTCTTGAGGCCCTCATACCTAACTAATTGACTATTAGATGTGTTAATATAATTTTTTTTTTTTGGCATGTATAACTCATCTAATTTTCTTTCGTATAAGTATCAAGGCTTCTTGAGGCCCTCATACCTAACTAATTGACTAATAGATGTGTTAATACATATATTATATTTCTTAGTCTTCTTAGGCTTTCTAATCCACCCATGTAACGAACTTAAAGTCGGTGGCTCCCAAACCGGTTGGCTTTAGGGTACCAGGTGAGAAAACACCCCGCGGACTCAAATTCGAGTGAACTAGGCCCCAAAACTAAGGACTTTATTTTACTCACCTTTAGGCATGAATACTTATGCTTCTTGAGGCACATGTATCAGCTTAATTGGTGATATTATTATTATTATTATATTTTTTTTTATGAGGCACAAGGTCTTTGTCTTAGAATCCTAGATATGCATTTGGTATGCACATTTCATTAAGGTAAAATCAAGACTAATTAATTATTCAATTTCTCTCCTATACCTAAAAATTAAACAATTTATTTATTTCGACCAAGTTTTTAGAAATCCTAATCATGATTTTCCTAATCCTTAAAACGAACTTAGATTTCTTTCAAAAAATAAGTCAAAATATTTCCTTTTATAAGTTTTTTTTTATTTTTTTTTATTTTTTTTTAAATGTTAGAAATTTTTTTTTTTAAAATGTTAGAACAAATAAAGAGAAAAATATTTTTTTTTATTAATTAATCTTTTTTTTTATTAATTAATCTTTTCTATGTTAGTAAACCCTCCCCCACACTTATCTCATGCATTGTCCTCAATGTATGAAATGCATGAATGCATGAAGAAAAATGTAAAGAGAGGCAAAGAATAATAGTATACCATAATATGTACAACACATGTATCACTCTCACCTAGAGCTGCTTAGGATTCATCCCTCTAGCTCGTTTCCCATCATTCCAATGGGTTCTCTTTATAAGGCACAATGGGGAGACCAACATTTTTGTTTTAACTTTCTCTCCCCCCAGTTTCATCTTCTTTAGGCTCTTCCTCATCATATGTCCACCTCCATTATTCAAAAATTCATCACACCTTTCAGTTGGAACTTCCTTGCCGAGAAATTCTAGCTCAGTTCCGTACATCTCCTAAACTTAAATCAACACTTTTCCCTGGAAGTGAATAATTAACCAACATCTCCTTAATCGGTGTATCTAAACATAGGAGTTCTTCTTCAAAGAGACTTTCGAAAGTTAAGTCAATCGGAGTTTCTTGAACTATATTCTCATGCGATATTTCAGTGCTTGGCTCTTTGAAGATACTTAGATCAAATCTTCGTTTTTTAAATGGAACTTTAAATTATAATCCTCAACATGTGTCATCTTATCACTAAAATCGCACTTATCCTCAAATAACTTGTCAAGAAATAGAGACTCATTTTCACTTTCTTTTTCACAAATGTTCTCGATGAAGTTCACCTCAAATGTTTGGTCTTTAATCTTATGAGATTGGTTTTCCAGGTTGAAGACATTGACCTCTTTAGTCATGTTTCCAAAAGTCAACCTCATGGATCCATTCCTACAATTTATGATCGCATTTGCAGTTGCAAGGAACGGACGCCCTAGGATAACGGGAGTTTGAGACCGAAGAGTGGATACAGGTTCGGTCTCCAGAACAACAAAATCTACTGGGTAGATAAACTCCCCAACTTGGACGAGCACATCGGTAATTTCTCCTTTGGGAATTTTTATGGATCGGTCAGCCAATTGGATTGTAACCTTAGTCGGACTAAGTTCGCCCAACCCAAGTTGTTGGTAAACTGAGAAGGGGAGTAAGTTGATACTTGCTCCCAAATCAAGAAGTGCATGCTTAATTGCAGTTTGACCTATTGTGCAAGAGATGGTGGGGCAACCAGGGTCCTTATACTTGACAGGGATCTGGTTAGACAATAGCTCACTAATGTTAGTGGCTAGAAAAACCTTCTTGGGCACATTAGTCTTTCTCTTCTTTATGCACATGTCCTTAATAAACTTGGCATACTTAGGGACTTGTTGAATTGCATCAAGAAGAGGTATATTGATCTTGATTTGATTAAAAATCTCTCGTACCTTATCCATTTGTGCACATTGCTTATCTTTAAGCCTATTTGGGTAGGGTGCGATGGGCCTGTGCATATCTTCGGCTGACTTGTCTTTTTTCGTGTTGTTGGCATTAAGTTGGGATGGAGTGGGATCAGGCAAGCTGAATGCTTGTTTAGAACTTGATGGTGTTGATACTTGGTTATCAACTTGTTTTCCCGACCGCAATGTATGAATCGCATTGCACTGACTCATATGATTCTCTTCAGCCAAGTGAGCTTGACTAGAGTTCCTAGGGTTCGGGAATGGTTGACTAGGTAGAGTACCCTTTTGCCTTTCTTGCTGATTCATTTGCATCTCTATCCTAGTCAAGACTTGAGCCAGCGTGTCATTGCTTTTAACGATAGTGTCCACCTTTCTTTCCAGATTGGAGAGCCTTGTTTCCATTTGTGAATATTGGAAAGAGGGTGGAGGATTTTGATAGGGCGGATTTTGGAAATTGTTGGAGAATTTGGGCCTAGTTTGATCATTGTTACTTTGGCCCAAGACAAATTGGGATGGTTTCTCCAACCGGGATTGTAGGTGGGCGAATATGGATTGTTGGCGGGCGGATTGTTGGTGGGCCTTGTGAAGGCCGCACTCATATGTTCGGGCAAGCTTTGATGCGCGATAAAAACAGGACATTCCTCGAACACATGGTTCATATCTTGACAATAAGTACAGCCCGCCGAAGTTGTTGGGCTGACTTGGTTCACAGAGACTGGCTCTTTAGTTTCAAGAGCCTCTAGTCTTCGCATAACAGCAGCTAACTTAGCATCGGTTGCTATGTTGGCCTCAATGGAATGGATACCTCCTTTTGAAGAAGTAGGGTCATTAGTCCTAGATTTTTCAGGAGTAGGTTCCCATTGGATGGTATTTTCAGCTAATTCCTCATACAATTTCCATCCATCAGTTTCGTCCTTTTTCAGAAATCCTCCTTGGCACATGGATTCTAACAACGTTTTAGTTTGATATTCTAATCCATCATATAGAACTTGGCATAATCGCCATTTCTCTATCCCATGGTGAGGGCATTGGGCAAGGAGGTCCTTGAAACGTTCGAAGTATTTCCAAAAGGGCTCATTGGCTGTCTGCTTAAACTGTAGGATATTCTTCCTAATCAATGCAGTCTTGTGAACAGGATAAAATTTCTTTAAGAATGCCTTAACAAAATTATCCCAAGAAGATATAGAACCGGCCTCTAGACTGTAGAGCCATTTCTTTGCTAAATCCTTCAAAGCAAAGGGGACAAACCTAAGTTTGATGTCATCTTTTCCTAACGTAGGAATATTCATCATGAGACATACTTCCTCAAATTCCTTATGAAGAAGTATGCATCCTCGGAGTCAAGTCCATGAAATTTCGGAAGGGTGTTGATGTATTGTGGCTTAAGCTCAAATGGGTCAACACCTTCATCGTTAAGCTTGATGCAAGAAGGAAGAGAGGTCCTAATAGGATAGAACCTATCTTGGAGTGATATTGGTTGTGCCATGTGTGGGTCGGGCTTGAGCTCGGGTGGTGAACTAATTCTAGTTAGCCTGGATGTAAGTGGGTCTCTCGACCAAGCGGGCATGCACAATCAGCAAACAAGTTCACCCAATCAATCAAGAAAAACAATCAAAAATCCTAATCTAGGGTAAGCCTTGATCTAGACGACTCCTAACTTTAGACTGTCCTTAGGAGGTCTACTGTCGACGTTAACCACAAGCTAATCGGCCAGGTAGGTGGCAAGACCGGTGGGAGGTTTTCCGTCAGAGACGTTCCTTAATTAAATAACCACCGTTCTTCGGGCTTTCGGCCCTCAATCCCCTGCCTAGACACCGATTTGACAAGAGTTAATTTCGAACAATTTTCCTCCTTCGGTCAATCTCCTATTGAGTCCGAGTTAACCTAGGGCCAACGTCTAGTCAAATTTTACTTAAGCTTAGGGTTGTGAGTGTGACGGATATGATTTGTGGGCCAAGGAAGGGTGATGAAATCCCCACCTTATCTTGCTTATGGGTTATGCCCTTAAGATGAATTAGTGTACGTGTAAAGCGGTAGAAAAGTAATCACTCAAGAAAGCAGTAAACAACCAAGAGTGTTTCCTAATCTATATGCTATGCAAACGTACCTTGTCGCCAGCACTCTTCAACAGAATAAAAAAAATGTAAATAGACACGTGCCCTAAATGCAAGAGTCTAAAAAAAAAAATTTTTTATTTTCAACAAATGGGTTAATGTTATTAATTAGCAATTGCAGAGTGATCACAGAGAAAAATAATCACAGCAGTAAGCAGATTTTTTGCAATGCAAAGCAACCTGCAGAATCATTGGATATTTTCATTTGGTATCAATATGATTCTTGTTGTATATACTCATATTTTGCTTTCCTATATATATGTATGTATCACTTTCCATTGATATAATTCCTTCATACATATATATGATTTGTTGTGTGCTTAAGCTAAAATTGATTTACATATTTAAAGCACAAAGTTTGTTAATGCTAAGCTAAATTCAAATCTTATTTTTAAAAGCTTATGCATTAGTTTTTCAAATTGGTATCTATATGGTTGATCATTACTTTACAATTGATCATTTTCAACTTTGATATCAAAATTCAAAATTTATGTTATAAGAAAAATTCAAAAATTTTTTGTATTGCCTATATGTAAGGAGAGCTTAACATCTCTTCTACATATAGATTCATGTTGAGTGTATTGTGTATTGAGGAGCTTAACATCTCTTCTTTATATGGTACACGTGTGTAGTGGGAGCTTCACATCTCCTCTTATGCATTACATAATATGTGTTATGTGAATTGGGGCTTATCATCCCTTCTTCATGTAATACATATGTGTAGGGAAGTTAACTTAGCGTCTTCCTCTTCATGAATGTATATCGCATATAACCATTTTTTGATTGATTTGTATTACCCCACTTTGATTTCCTTGTTTTTGACAAAAAGGGGGAGAAAAATTTGTTTGATTGATTTTACTTTGAACCCTTTGTTGATGATTGACAAAAAGGGGGAGAAGTATTTGAGCTATATGCATGATTTCATTGCTTAAGGGGGAGAAGTATTTGTCTTCCTTGTTAGTTATGCATATATGATTTGGTTTGCAAATGTATGGAGATAAGATTTATGATTACTTGGCATGTTGTATTTACATACATTGCATACATATTTATGTGCTTTATTGTCATATCCATTTATCTATGTCTATGCATGAGTTAAGGGGGAGCTTCTTTGAAGCTTTACTTTAATCCATGCATATATAACTTCATGAGTTTTGTCATCATCAAAAAGGGGGAGATTGTTGGCCCAAAGGCCTATCACTCTAGTTTTGATGATGATCAACTCATGAAGTTATGATTACTAATGATCTTGTGTTTAATTAGTGACAGATTCATTATCAAGATCTTAGTAGGTGTGGAGCTTCAACAAAGGATTTAAAGACAAGTTGGAAGCTAGCACCGGTTGATTCACGAGCCTATGCATCAAGAACACATCTAGAGATGAGCTCGGTGGATTGCATTTGGACCAAGTCAAGAAGATGAGAAGCCTTCAAGTGAAGACTTCAAGAAGATGAAGACTTGGGTCTAGGTATAAGATTTAGTTTTTTTGTTTAGTTAAAAATGTAAAGGATAGATAGTTGGTGGATTGCTCAAGTCTATATCACACACACACTCTTGATAGAATTGCTTTCATAAAAGAATTTTTATTTATATGTTTAGAAAAGAATTTTTTATTTAGAAAAAGATTTTTCTTTGTGACAAAATATATATACTTTGGTTTTTTGTATTTCTATCATACATATCTTTCAACCAAAACCAAGTTCAGAGCTTTATGATCAAAAACATAGATATTTCATTATGATTGTGTAGTGGATCATATCCATACACACTATGCTTTAATAAGTTCATAATATCTTATTTTTGTATTTTGTGAAGTGATTGAGATTTTAAAGAATAAAAGAAGTGAAGTTCAGATTTCTTAGTCTCAATGCGAATCCGCTGTAGCAAGGGCTTCAAGCGGGTCGTGATCCTCAGGGAAGGATGCGATGCAAGCTTTTCGGCCGATTCCCCTGTATGCTTCAAATAAGAAAAGAGATTAGATTTGAGAGATATATATGATATGAAAGATGTGGTTTTACTGATTTTCTGCCACAACCCTATTGCAAGTTAAGGAGATTGAACATCATCTTAATATATGTGAAATTAATCCTAGGCTTATTAGCGAAGATGCAAGCAAGAATAAAGGAGTTTAGAATCATACTAGTTCGCATATTTGAACATTCAACACGATTTCATCTTAACATCTAAGTACAGCGAAAGAAAAGCATTACCTTGAAGTTACGCTGTCAAAGTTCTTAAATATGAAGGGTGAGGAATTATTTAAAAGTGTAACCTAGATTAGAAAGCTGATTATCCATTTAGTCCTCAAGCAATCTACTTTAAACCTAGGGTTTCTAAAAAGTATTATTAATCTGTTCAACTCCAAACATGCTTAGGGTTGCTTAAGAATTCAGCAAACCACAAAGGAAGATTAGTTCATCATCTTTTTATTATTTTTCTTTTCTTTTTTTTTATATGAGAAGAATAAAGAAAGAGAGAAAATAAAAAGAATCGAGAAATCACAGATCAAACCAAACTCAAGAAATCACAAAGTAAATGCAAAATTAAATGACAGAAATTAAGTGGCAAAAAGGTAACCTTTATTCGAGAGTAAACTCCAATTACAAAGCTCCTTCTTCTCCACACCGTGCTTGAAACAAAGATTACAACTTGCTGAAATTTAAAGAAAAATAGCTAAAGAAACCCTAACACGTCTCTGGATGCCCCTCTCTGCTGCGCCTGCAGAGATATTTATAGTGCAGAATGTAGAGGAGTCCCGGATGAAGTTGCCCACGAAATCTGGGATCATGATGTCATCTTTTTGCCGCGGAATCCATGTATTTGCCGCGGATTTGCGGCAAAACTGGCTCTTCTGGCCGCGCGCTTTGGCGCGTGGCCTCTCCTGGTCCGTCCATGTGGGATTTTGCTTCTGGAATATGTATCCTGACCTTTTAATCTGGATCTGGATTTTGAGATAACTTGGTAATCAAGTTACCCTTAATCCAGATTTCTTTAAATCCTCTTTCCACGAAATTCTTCTTTATCTTGGGCTTTTATCCTCATCTGCAAGTGTTTAGGGTGGATAGAAGTCTATCCTTCCCTTATCTCTGATATTTGCAATTTTTAGCCCTTGTATTTGCATTTTGACTCTTTGTATTTGTACTTTTTCATCTGGGCTTCAAACATGGGCTTGGATCTGGGCTTTTGGGCTCTTTAAGCTTTATTTCTTATTAAATTGATAATTCGAGGCCTGCACACATTAAATAACGAAATATTAATAAATGTGCATTATAATATGAATAAATGTGCAAATGTGATGGTATATATGATGACAATTATGCATTTTTCACTACCTATCATGAAGTTATGGAAAAATAAGTTTTAGAAAAACATGTTTTTAGAAAAACAGTTTTTATTTTGATTGAAACTATTTTTAGATTTACTGAGAATTTATGGGATTTTTATTAAGTTAAAAGACCTTTTCCAAATCCCTTAACTGTGCAGTCTGAGGACTGACTGACAGGCCAAATCGGTCGACCGGGCGGTCGACCGCAGCTAGGTCGGGTCGACCGTCCAGTCGACCGACGTGCACAGCCCTGTGCACGTTGTCAGCACAGTGGTCCGGTCGACCGTACGGTCGACCGCTGCAGAGAGTTCTGCTCTCTGGATTTCTGGGTCGACCGGGCGGTCGACCGGAGGCTTCAACGGTCGGAAAAATGACCGTTGGCCAGTCGACCGGCAGCTCTGACAGACTCCAACGGCTAGTTTTCTGGCAGCCTATAAATTGGGATTTTTGTCATTGTTTGAAGCCAAGATTTTGGGAACTTCTTGAGCCAGTTTTTCTAAGTCATTTCAGAAGTTTTCTCCACAAAATAGAGAGCAAATACTTCCCATCTAAAAGGGAGTTTTTATTAAGAGAGTGTAAAAGTGATTTCTTGTGTTTTTCACCATAGTTCTTTTCCTTGATTTTCTCACACTACACTTGAGCTTCCATTGTAATATCTATCCTCTAGGAGAGTTGTAGTGAGAGTTTTTGTAAGGTGATCAAAGTGTTGTGATCACCAAAGATCTTTTCTTTGTTCTTTGAGGAGACGGGCAAGTGTGCTCGTTGGTGGTTAGAGTTCGGTTGTGAACTCTTGGTGGTTTGAGGTGCGGCCTCGGCGAGCTTGTGGAGCTTGCGTGTGTACGGGACTTGGGAGTCCGAGGGATTGTAGGTGTTGCGGCACCGAGGAGAGATCCATTGGGATCTTGCATAGTGGAAACCCTTCGTGTGTTGAAGGCGGGGATGTAGAGCAAGTGTGCTCGAACCTCGAAACAAACCCTTTGTGTTTGCGATTGCTTACTCTATCTCTCTTTCTCTCTTTGTCTCTTATATCTTGCATTACTTTATAGTCTTTATCTCTTATATGCATGATATACCCTTGTGCTCATAATTGCTATACTTGCTTGGGATTGTTGTTAACACTAGTATTCAACCAAGAGAGCCAACGCGGCACCTCAACCCATTTCAAGGGGAATCTAGAGGAGCTTGTCCAGAGCCCTGCAAAGGGAATTCGGCAACACTCTTGTGTTATACATAAGTGTTTAATTAAAAGAAGTTTTATTTGGTCATATTTATCATAGCTTCCGCATTATTTGCATCATTCGGCATTAAGTGACCATTAGATTAGCCAACACCTATTCACCCCCCCTCTAGGTGTTAGATTAGCCAACACCATTAGATTGCCACAGATTCAAGATAAGTATTTAGGCAAAGGAGGTAAGTAACTTTTAGTTTCTTTTCTTTTAATTCTTTAGTTTAGAACACCACAATCTACCATTTCCTTTATCACTCTTTTTCAATTTCTTTGCACATATCCATTTCTAATTCTCCATCTTCCCAATCTACCACCTTCTTCCTAACTCAACTATCTCTTTTCTTTTAAATAACTAAAAGAAGTCTTTAACCATTCTTTTTAACCTAAAAGAGAACTTACTAAAAAGCTTCCATCGCTAGTCCCTCCTTGTGGATCATGACCCGCATAGCCACTTGCTATAGCGGTAGAATTAAGTACCTTACACTACTGTTTTAAAAGTTCTGAAATTTTATATTTTTGTTTGCAGGTAAAACCTTAATTAAATTTTGGCGCCGTTGTCAGAGAGGGATGGTAAGTTATTCCCTTTTAGATTTATATTTTTGGTTAACTTTCTTCTTTGTTTTTGGTGTACAGATTTAACAACAAGGAATTTTTATTGCAGTGGACATATAAGTGGCTCTGGACTCTGCTAAAAAAACCAGAGCCCAGAAGCCCTCAGATTTGCTACATTGTTGTGACAATCTGAGTGAACTATTAACCTGTATTTTATGCAGGTTGGCTGAATTGCATAGTTTAATATCTGTAGCATTTCTTTTCTTTTTTGATTCACTGTATATATATTTCTAACAGAATAGTAAAAAGTTGATTGTAAATGCTAAAAATTATTTAGACCTTGCATTTAGGCACGTGTCTATTACATTACATTTTCTATTTACTGTTGAAGAGTGCTGGAGCCAACGTTTGTGCGCATAGCATTTAGTATAAGGTTCATTCTTGTATGAAATATTGCTTGGGTGTTACTTTTTTCTATATACTTATACACTGCACTAAATTGATTTAAGGACTTGTCCTATAAACAAGATAAGGTGGGGAAGTCATTACCCACCCTTAACCCACAAACAATCTCCTTACTCACTAACCCAAGCCTAACTAAAACTGAGTAGATGTTGGCCCTAGGGATATCTCGGACTCAAATAGGAGACTGGCCTAAGGGAAAGTTGATTTGAATCTGACTCTTGCCAAATCGGTGACTAAGGTTGGGGATTGAGGGGCGAAACCCCGAAGGCTGGTGGTTTGGCTTAATTAGGCCCGTCACTTTTGCGTAGATACCTCCCACCAACCTTACCCCTAACTGGCCGATTAACTTGTGGTCAGATTCAGTAATATACCTCCAGTGGACAGTCAAACCAGTTAGGAGTCGTCTAGGTCTAAGGTTTACCCCAACTTAGATTAGATTTTTTTCTTTTCATTTGAATTCTTATTTGTTTGTTTTTCTTTGTTTGTATTTGACATTTCTTGTGTGATATGGCTTATAACAATAGTTTTTCTAATTTTAATGGTAATTCATATTACACTCTGACCTCTTTTTTAGATATTACCAACCCGACATATCATAACTTTAACCAACCTAGTGTGCAGTCTTATCCGAATCAATATAACCCATGTCCCCAATCTTATGACAATAATTTCTAAAATAATTTCAACTCTTAACAGAGTCAATGGGGATTCACCTTCCCCGAGTCCAATTTTCAACCAACTTGTCCTCTTTATCCACCTTGTCCATAATATTTTCAAGATTCATACTCAGTTTAACAAGTTCAAAATAGAAAACTATCAATCTTGGAAATGAGTATGCATGAGTTCAAGCAACAATCACAAAATCTGATGGACTCACAATTTCACCACAAGTTTTAAAAAAAAACTTATCTTTTCAAGTCCAATCACAACAAAACGATGAACCAATCAACTATGAAAAGATGCTTGAAGTCATGACTCAGGCTAAAATCGCTCGTAATCATGACATAGATATGATGGTCCAAACTTTCCATTCTCACTATTTGACCATTTCTGATATCGCTAACCATTCTGTTAGAGCTGAAGAATCATGTTGTTTTGGAAAACAAGATTTCATTTCAGCACAACCATTTAAACTTGCCCAAACTCTAAATTTTAAAACATTGACAGTTTGACAAGTTATTTCTTTCTAGAAATTGAACTTGAGAATGAATATGATCCTGAACCCCAACTTGGTGATTCAATTCTACTTACTGATTAAATAATGACTCCGATATTTTCACCTGATTTCTGTCTTTTTTCTGAGTCAACATTGAATCCTGTGGCAATTCATCATGAAATTGAATCGCCCATCTTTGATGATCATCATATTGAACTTGACCAATTTCATACTTTTGAAAGACCCATTGACAAATTGGCAAGTTCTCATTTCTATGAAATTAAACTCAATGAGAAATGTGACCTAGATTCTCAAATTTGTGATCCAGTTTAAATTCCTGAATTAATATTGACTCCTGTTTTTTACCCAACTTGAGTAATATTTTAGAGTCAGTTTCGATTCCCACACCTGTCATTCTTGAACTTGAATCACCAATGTTAAGTCACATTCTGTTATTGGGAAATGAATGTGGACTTGAGTTTCAACTTCTTGATTTGGACCCACTTCCTGAACCAATCTCGACTCCTGAACCTTTACTTGACTTAAGTCACTTTCTTGAGTTAGTATTAGCTCCTGTACTTCCTAAATCCTAGTCAATTATTCCATCTTTTCACACTCCATTTTGGGACAAGGGTGTTGATAAAATTGACTCTGAAATTAATTATGAAATTTGAAAATTAGATGGGATAAAATATTTAATAAAAATCATTCATGTATACATAATTTTAGTGGGTTATATTAGAGAGATTTCTGGTGGGTTCCTCCAAACTCCACGCAAATTAGATTGGGTCGCATTTTGTAGACCAATCAGAGCACCACTGGAACCACCACCTTAAGGTAATATTTTCCTTCCCTTTCTTCATTTTCATGCATCTATGCATTAATTCATACATTGAGGACAATGCATGAGATAGGTGTGGGGGAGGGTTCTAACATAACTTAGGATTTTCTTCATAAAAAAAATTAACATTTTCTTTACTTTTAAAAACTTTTTAAAAATAGAAATAATATTTTGACATATTTTTTTGTAAGAAATTAAGTCAATTTTAAGGAATAGGAAAATCAAAATTAGGATTTCTTATACTTGGTCAAAATAATATTATTTGTTTGATTTTTAAGGTTAGGAAGATAATTTGTCAAAGTAATTTAGTCTTGATCTTTATCTTGATGAAATATGCACACTTTATACACTTACACACTTAGGGTTTACATACAAAGATTCTTATGCCTTATTAAATAAATATATATATATATGAAAAATAAGCAAATCTAATTATCGATTAGCTAGGTGCTTTGGCCTAAGCAAGCCTTGGTATTTATGCTAAAGATGATTGGATAATTTTGATAAAAAAAAGGAAAGAAAATATATATATATAAAAATTCTTTGATTAAGCTGGGCATTTGTATCTCATAAAGCATAAGTATTCACGCCTAAAAGTGGTTCATATAATAAATTTCTTAGTTTTGTGGCCTTGTTTGCTCGAGTCCTTAAGTCCTTGGGGAATTTTCTCACCCGGTGCCCTAAGTCTGTTTGGCTTGGGAGTCACCGGTTAAAGGCTTGTTACATGGGCAGGTTAGAAAGCCTAATAGAACTAAGGAATAATACTACTAAAAATAAAAAATGAAAAATAAAAAATAAATAAGGCATAAGAGTTAGAGTTAAAGAACCTTTAGTCAAAATTTCATGATCACAGAGGTGCATATGACTTAGAGTAAAGTAATAGACTAGATGAGAAGTACAATTTGACTCCTTAATTTGATTGATAACAAATTTTTGAATAGAGACTAAGTTTAAGAATGAAAAATTCGATTTTCCTATAACTTATAGATTACTTAATTCTTACAATAATATTTCAAATATTTTTCTTTCAAAATGTGTTTTCAAAATACTAACATTTTTCTCTTTCTTTACGGATTTTGTAGGTGTAATCCACTGAAAACCCTCACGAGACAAAAACTCGTCCTCTAGGGGAAATTTAGAGGTTTAACGGCTTATTACACATGCTCACTGCAATCGCGTGACCTGCGAAAGTGGTCTAATAATTTTTTGTTTAGTTGTTTGTCTCGAAGACGAGCAAAAGATAGGTATGGGGTGTGATTAGTTGCTAATATTGCACATTCATTATCATATTCTCATACTTATTATAGAATAAACTCTGTTTTTTCCTAATTATTGTTTAATTTATTTGCAGGCCCATTAATAAAGGAGAAGGAAGAGAAACGAGCCCAAAAGTTCTTCAAATTCTGATTTAAATCAGAATTAATTCGAAGCCAGTAAATCAGGGCAGATCAGGTCGCTTCAGATCGGTTGAAAATTATTTAAAACATATCTCTTCAAATCAATTGGTTAAAACTAACGATCAAAGGCTGTTTCGTCAAATTCAGAAACTGAAACGAGAAATACAGAACCAGATAAAATAATCTCTTGAAACCCCTACCATTTGGGTGTGGCCACCTGGCCACACCTTTCCGCGGCCAAAGCCGCGTTTCTGCGGCTTTGTTGCAACAGTTGGGGGAGCTTTTGCTCCCCTATCTTCGTACACCCCTCCCCGTTTGGTTTTGCCTACAAATACTGGGATTTTCAGAGCGTACAGGGAACGACCATGCAGAGATAGATTCTAGGCCAGTTTTTCATTCTTTTTAGTGTAGGTTTCTAGTTATCTTTTTATGTAATTTTTAGTTCTCATTTATGTAACTCAGAGGAGATAGAGTTTCATAGGAGAATGAGAGTGAAGCTTGTGCTGAGAGTGACACTAGTGTAAGTTGTTCTTCTTTTCTCTTATTGTTACAAAATTGAATCTATAGTTGCATTTTCATGTACTTTATTTTTGTGTTCTTCTTCTTCTTTTCTACTTCTCTATTTTTTGTACCAATTGCTATCCAAGTGAGTCTTATAGCATCGAAAGACCCTTGTCTTTGCGAGTGCCATCGATAGCTCATGACGATGGATTTTTAGTCTCATTCTGTATCACTTCATACTTGCATCGTCTTGATGATATAATGTGGAAGAGACGGGAATCAACTCTTATGGACTATGCGCTGTTCGCCTCACTTCAAGGTAACACATTACCAAGATTCAAGGTAAGTATTTGGCCAAAGGAGGAAAGTAACTTTTAGTTTCTTTTCTTTTAATTCTTTAGTTTAGAATACAACAATCTACCATTTCTTTTATCACTCTTTTTCAATTTCTTTGTACATATCGATTTCTAGTTCTCCATCTTCCCAATCTACCACCTTCATCCTACCTCAACTATCTCTTTTCCTTTTAAGAACTAAAAGAAGATCTTTAACCATTCTTTGTAACCTAAAAGAGAACTTACTAAAAAGCTTCCATCGCTAGTCCCTTCTTGTGGATCATGACCCGCATAGCCACTTGCTATAGCGGTAGAATTGAGCACCTTGCATTACTGTTTTAAAAGTTCTGAAATTCTGTATTTTTGTGTGCAGGTAAAACCTCAATTACCAGTGTACTGTTGAACTGATTGCAGAAGCGAAGACTGACTGCAAGTCTTGTAGACGCAGAGGTCATGTCGTTTCAGAGACGCAGTCCTCATTCGAATTAGGGATAGATCTATTAC
Source organism: Agave tequilana (assembly GCA_038442645.1). NCBI lineage: Eukaryota > Viridiplantae > Streptophyta > Magnoliopsida > Asparagales > Asparagaceae > Agave > Agave tequilana. Next base: position 28,994 of record JAVJIF010020558.1, read on the forward strand.
TTTGCTAAAGAAACGCGACCTCTGAAGGGACACGATCTTTGAAATAAAGAGGCAACTCTCACTCTGTTGACTAGACGCAGCTTTGGCCTTACTGAAGAGACGCGACCTTTGGAGGGACGCGACTTTATTAAACGCGAGTCTCGCATTCTGGGCTCGTTGTTACGTGTCTGGTAGAGTTGAAGAGACATCATTCCTTTAATGCACAAAATTCACGTCCATTTAAGACGCATGCCATGCGTCGGGCGAGGATTAGGCCTCGAGACACGCGTCGCGTATCTCTGCAGATTACTGTGCCTATTAAAGGCAATAGTCCTTTAAGAGTCATCATTAGACTCTTCTTCTTCTTCGCTGAGCTTTGTATTGAGGGTTAAAAAAGCTTAGAGTTTTCTCCATTTTCCTTCATCTGTGACACCAATTTCACGGTTGCAATAGCACCAAAGACAAAACATGTTGCATCGTCCTCGAGCGCTGCTGCTCCCGAGGCTCAAATGGGTTGTCTTCTCACACAGGAGGCCCCCATTTCAGGTAATAAAACAGCATCTGAACTGGTTTCTGCCATTGAAGAGGCTTAAAGAGTTCTCTTAACTCTTAAGTCTCTTTTGAATGTGAACCGCCAACGCGAGACTCATGCCCGTGTTTGATTTTTAGATGCGGCTCTTGCATTAGTAGGCAAGACGCGAGTTTGACGACCTTCGCGTCTTCACTTCATCAGCTTAAGTCCATATATGCCTGTTGAATGCGGGTCTCGTTGAGCCTCGCGTTTTGAACTCAATACTTAGAATTTCTCTAAGTGAGAACGATTCAGACGCGGACTTCATGTGATCCTTGCGTCTTTAAGGTCAGACGCAGGTTTTACAAAGTCTCGCGTCTAAGTCCAACACTTAGAAAAATTTCTAAGTAATGGATTTTGAAATGCGGGCTTCATGCAAGCCTCACTTTTTTTTAGACACGGATTTTGCTGATTTTCGCGTCTGGATTCACTCTCGCATTTGAGTTTCAAACACTTAGCCATTTTCTTTTAGATTTCTGACTAAGTATTGTGTTCTTTGCAGTGCGATATTCTTCTAGCCCTCTATCCAAGAAATGCCACTTTGGGCACTGATCGAGGTAAAATCGCGCACAAAAAGTGTATGTTTAAAATTGATATTTTAAGTGTGTGTGCTTTAGCTTCCTCGATACTTCCGTTATAGCATAGAGGCTAAAACGAGTCGAATCAATAAGGATGGGAGGCGACAGAAGCTTTACCGGTTGATTCATGTGTGTATTAAAAGTTCTTCTTTATTTGAAAGAATGAAAAGAAAGGAAAAGAAAGAATGAAAAAGAGAAGTGTACGGTGGAAACAAAGAAGTGGGAAACATAGAAAAGAATGTATTTGTGATTTTTAGAATATTTCTAAAACAAGTGAAAAAGAAAGAAAACCCATGGCTACTAACTACTAATGACTCCACCAACATGCTAACCTCTTAGTGATAGTTGCCTCACATGTATCATTGGCCATCACTAGTCCTTGGTTCAAGAGCGTTTCAAAGCATGACCCATATATAACTCATCATATCCCAACTCAACAAAACAAGTTTAAGCTACACTTAAACCATCAAAACTAAAAGTAAGTATGGAGTAAAGTAATGTTAGCTTGTTAGAGAGTTAGGAAGTTAGAGTGTTAGATCCATCATCATGAGCCATCAATGGCTCTTGCAAGAGCAAGGCCAAATCGAGGCTATTAGATTCATGCGGATTATCAAATAAGAAGTTAGACTAGCTGGTGGTTAGTAGTTAGTTGCCATGAGATAAAAAATTAGCTAAACATGTAAAAGGAGTTAGATAGAAAACAAAGAGAGGTAAAGAGAGAACCTTTTATACCTTGTCACCTTCTACTACAAGCACTCTTGCATTCCACTCATGTATCACTCTTTCTCCTAATACAAGATCTAAAAGAAATGAAAAATACAAGGGAGGAAGAAGAAGAACACTAACCTAAACTACCCTAAACTATAAAATGAAGATGAAAACTACCCTAAAACATTGCATATCTCCTGCTCTGGAAGTCCAGGGGGCTATTTATAGCAAAGGGGGGCATGGGGCATCACGTGGGAGGTATGGCCCCTGGCACCACTCGAGCGGTGCCAGGATTGCCGCAAAAACGCAGCCTAGGCCGTGTTTTCACGGCCATACTGGCGCCAGTCTGCTGGCGCCAGCTCCAGCGCGTATGGATGGCCTGTAGGTGCATCCATACTGTTGACTTCTGCTCCCTGGTTTAGCAGATTTGGGCTTTATGTGTGGGCTTTTCTTTTGGTTCTAAAAATCCACAATTATGTTGGAGCTTTTTGGGCCTCTCTTCTTCTTCAAGTCATGGACCTAGAAACAAGGAGAAACACCCATTATTAAACAGAATTTTATTAAGATAGTGTGAAAGTGTAGTATGAAATATGCAATATTGGAGACTAATCAGCAACGCAGGTGGTGCTGATAGGAACTTGTCCTTTGTGCTCCCGAGGACTGCTCTTGTAACTACTGGTAAATCAAAGGAGCGAAAGGATAGTATCAGTAAAGCCAGTATGCTGACCCTTCGGGAGATTCTTTTTGATGGCCAGTTTGAGTCAAATTCTCGCACTCTGCTAAGGAAGCCTGCCTTCTTCTTTGGTGACTCAATCAATGAAGATGAAACTGCCCTTTATGACAGGAACTACAAATGGTTCCACCGAATTGGCGATAGAAAGTTCTTCATTCCAAACATGGAGAGGAAATATTCTCTGGCCTATCTACAGCACATATCCGTGCGTCGGCTGATGGATTGGGACTTGGCCAAGCCATACTCTGGAGTCTCTTTGGGCAAGATAGGTGCCCACGAAGCCTACAACGTCGGACATGGGAGGTGTGTGCTCGGATTGCACCCTGGCTTGGTCAGGACCGAGTATCCGAAGGGAGAAACCTCCCAGCTCAGAGCCACTTTCCTTCGACAATTTTTGGAGGTGGGGGGTGACTTCCCCTCTGACTTTCGTCTGACCGGCTGGATTCACTCTACTGACAAGCACTAGTGGTGTAGAATGTTAGGGTTTGTCTTAACAGAACTTGGTGACCTTCTACTACAGGCTAGACTTTATGAGGCTGTCAGAGCTATTCAGCATGGCCTTCCGCTGAGCATGCAACATTTTTACGCTGTCCTGGAGCATTACAATCCAGAAACTTGCACCTTCTTCACCCCCTGGGGAAAATGGGACTCGCCCTTCATGAGATGTATGAAATCTCGGGGCTAGTTATGGGAGATGCTCCCTACGAAGAATACGTCCTGACCTTTGAGGAGCTCCACCTCTTGAGGAAAGAGGACCCTCAGGTGTACGAGACATACTGGGAAGTTCTGTGCCACATTCACATCTGCGGGAAGATATCCTCCTAGAGGAACAGAGGAGTTAAGCAGATGTCCTGGGGACTTATCTGTTCAACGGCATAAACGAAAAAAGATAGCCCAGTGACAAGTCTGGCCCCTTGCACTGATGATGAAATCACTGAGAGGATCAGTACCTCCACAAGCTCCTATACCACCGAGTCAATGAGGACACTTTCAAACCTGATACAATTTTTGAAAGTTTTCATTACCAGGCCCGAATTTTCATTTCTGGCTGGGCTCTATTGGCGGGCTTCCTCATATTATGGCTGAAGCATTGTGTGGTGCCAACATTGTCGCATGAAGTAATTGTTGTCGATGTGGTGTACTCGACGGTCTTACTGGCCCACGGAAAGTCTATTGCCCTTCTTCTGGCGTTGGTAGCCAGGATACATAGCGGGCTGCACGCCTTGACAAAGAGCTTCTGCAAAGTGGAAGCCATTGTGGATGCAGAGGGGAATCCCGTTACAGATTCTAACAGTCGTCCCTTGGTCAAGACTCTCAATCCCAGGGTCGAGCTTCTGTATACGTACCTAATGGCCTGGTACGTTATGCACTATCCTACTTTGAGATAGCGGTGTATCCCTCTGAGGGTTTCACACCCTACGTGCAACGACTAGAGAATTCCAGCTGGTTTCAGTACTATATGTACTTTGTCAGGAAGACGATTCTGAACGGGAACAACTATCAGCTGAATAGGTGCTTCCCTGAAATACATAATGCATCTTATGGGGACCAATTTGCAGATTCTGAAATCGTAGATGGCTTCACCCGGTTATGCTCTTATGTCTTTTGGTGGCTGATCAACATTCAACCTGGGTACTTGGTGTTTCGGCAAAGGAATGCTACACTTTGGAGCCTTATATGCCTTACCGGTTTGCTCGACAATTTGGTTATGACCAGCTGTACATTGGCAACCCAAATCCATGCCTTCACTTCAGTGGGAATCTATTTGAAGAAGCCCCGGCTTGGTATCATAGCGTAGCGGGGGGAACCGGAGCAATCTTTACCCTTCCTTATAAGACCCCCAATTTTTATGCCAGTTTTGGTTTTTGTTCATGGTACTTCATGGTGAATCAGGTGCCCGGGAATAAACACTTCATGTATCAGGGGCATCAAGTCCACGTATAAAACCAAGTTGAGGACTAAGGGTTGCCGAATGTGGGGAATGACCGAGTTCCAGGAAGTAGAGAAGGAGGAGGGGGCGAATCTAGGAGGGAGGTCAGCCGTACAGGGATAGCTGCTGCAAAGTTGGAGCCTCAGAGAGTAGCGCCTAAGGAGCAACCTACCAAAAGGGGTCGGCGAGCCGTGGCCAAACGTTCTCGTGGCTCTACTTCCCAGGGTGAGCCCAGTCCGAAGAAGGCCAGGAAGGGATTTGAGGTTGAAGCTTTGATGCCCGAAGTAGTCCCTTCTGGTGCTGATGAACGGGAGGAGAAAGAAGAAGAGGAGGAGGAAGAAGTCCCACTCTTCATTCCCGAGGCCTGCATAGTAGGGGTCCTGCGATCCTAGAGGAGGGAGAGCTTGTGGATGAACCCGTCATGGCTGAAGAGGTTGAATGACCCGAAGTTGATTTGGTGGGGAGGGATAATGTTAAGATTCTGGGAGTCTCAATTCAGCCTGGACCCTCTTTAGCTCAAGAGAGGAGGGAGAAGGCGCAACAGCCAGGGTCTCCCAATGTATTGATGCCCACCTCGCAGGTTATTGAACCCAGCCCTACTACCGGGGTACTCAGTGGTAAAGCCCCGATCACTGAGACCTCCTGATCCAGTTGTCATCTTCATCGTCTGAGGAACATGAATATTATTCTGGCGAGAAAGTAGATTTTGGCGATGAACCTGCTTTTCCTAACACGAGCAAATTCTTGCATATCTCAGAGGAAGAGATACAGGAGTACGTCCCTGCGATGGTTTCACTGATAGCAAGGATTGCCGCTACTGAAGGTATTTCCTTTGTCCTTCTTAACTGGTTCTCCATCAAGTTAGGAACGAGTTCTAACATTTCCTTTTGACTATCTTCTACAGGGCTGGCTGTCGATAGTGAAGCCACAACTTCTTCTCATATTGAGGAGATGATCCAGGAGCTATCCTAGCAAGAAGGCCTTGAAGTTCCTGCTACCGGGATGCCTCGTGAAGGTGCAACCGCCGAGGTCGGGAAGCCTTCATCCCCAAGTGGCTTATCCGGGATTTGCCATCTTCGGATCCTTGACTTGGTACGAGAAAACTGACGTGTTGGATATTCTCTTTTCATCATTACCACTGACATTTAATGTTATGGTTTCCAGAGAGCTCTTGGGCAGCTCAAGTAGAGCATCCTGCGGCAAGCATTGGCGCAAAAGATAGCACAGTTCAAACTTCGGCCTGTGAACCCAGTGCCGTAGAGTTTGCTATTGCTTCTGTTGCTGTGGAAATTGCTACAACAATAACCATCCTGGAGGTGTTGGCGACGACCTCAGTGTCGGACGAGCCTGTTGTCGGCCTCACCCCTGCACAAGTTGAATTGGTTCCCGTCTCTCGTTCTGTCATGGAAAGGGGGTCCAGGAGTGCATCAGCAGGGTTGTCTCCAGCCACTGACATCATGGAAGAACTAGTGCGTCAAATGGTGCAACAATTTTTTGCTTCCATGAAGCCCTGTATCGACTTGGTCCTTTCTTGGGACAGTTCCTTCGAGTTTGCCCAGATGCTTCTTGAGAATCAGATCGAGAACATCCATCACACTGAAAGCCCTTTGTAGGCTAGGGCGTATCTGGTGCTGGTTGAACAGCTGGGGAGCTGCCTGAAGGAGCTAAAGACCCTGGAGAATGCTAGCTCAATGGATGAGGCTAGCTCCTCGCCGATCAGGAACACGAGCCGACTACCAAAGACTGGTTGGCAATTCAAAGGAATCTAAAATCGTCATCCAAAGTGCGGAGCAAGTTATCACAACTGCTCAGATTACTATTGCTAGGGCGCAAGCCTTGATTGAAGCCAACGAGCAGAAACTTGCTGTTACTAGAAAAAGGATGGAAGAGCTAGAAACTGTAAGGATGCTGGTTCAAGAATACCTTACTGCTCATTCCTCCAGGTTGGAGTCTCTTCAGGTACAACTGGCTACGAAGATATTTTTGTCAGAGGAAGAGTTGCGGGTCCAAGCTTTGGTGGAAGCTAAAAGGGCACGTCAGCAGGAGATGCAACGCCTCCGGGAATGAATCCATTCTTTGGCGAAGCAAGATTATTAGTCTTCTTCTCCTTTTTGTATCATCCCATTTTTTTCATAACACTTTATTTGTCAAATAAGAGTGTTTGTGTTACTTTTATCATTTTGAGTCAGATAATAAAAGTTCTCAAATTCTTGTCTCGTCTTTATCCTTTCAGACTCTTTGCTGCTTGGATGAACTCAGCTTTCATAGTCGCACTCCTTGACTGTTTGTGAAAACACAGTCCTTAGTCGTTTTGATAGGGTACGACCATGAATAAGAAACTCAGGCTGCGCTGAGTTCTTGATCGAGATGTGGCTCTCATTTTTAATGGAGACACGGATATGAGAAATGCGACTCTGAACTGTGGGTGGAGACACGGATCTAGCTCATCAAGAAAGACGCGCAAATCTCAACTATTTGACAGGGACGCAGCTCTGGCTTAAGAGAAGTGCGACTATGGCTCCCTGAGAGGACGCGGCTCTGAGACGCAAACCTATGTTCTTGATAAAGGGGACGCTGCCTTCGGGTTTGTGAAAGGATGCGGACTTATGGACGCGGCCCTTGAGTCTGTGCAAGAACGCGGACTTCAGGATGCAACTCTGAATTGTTGTGTGAAGCGGCTCTGGATAACTAAGAGGACGTGGCTTTTGATCGCTTAAGGAGACGCGGCTATGGTTCTATATGAAAGGACACGGCCTTTAAGTCTGTGCAAGAATGTGGACTTTGGGACACGACCTTCATTTCTTGTGAATAGACGCGAACTTCTAGACGCAACCTCCAAAGTGTCACATGCAATCCGTCTTAAAGATCTTGCTGGATCTTTTAATGCCAAGTTGGCATTGACAGTTGGGGACTTGTGTCATTTGATGTTTTCCGAAGTGACAATCCATGTGTCAGCTCCTTATTGGACTTGATGCTCGTGCCGGTACTTAAGGCCGATGACTTTGAATTTTATGCCATTAATTACAAGCCTTATGGCTTGCCTATAAATAGGCCTCACTCCCTTAACAGTCTATTATTTAGACTGTTTCCCTTTGAGAGCATGCACTCTGAAGGTCTTCGTCTTAATTTGTCTATCTTCCCTTCAAGGGAATATGTTCTAATGAACAGCAAGAACTCAAAGCTTTCATGCTTTCCTTTAATCTTCTCCGAAGATTATCACTGTCAAGTAATTTCAAGATCAAAAAGCATTGCTTTAAATGCTTTTATGGTCGTGTCTTGATGAATAAAGTCCAACTTCTAGATAATTCTTCCCCAGGTAGGAACTGTTTTTCGCCATGAAATACTCAGTCCCCACTGAGTTTCTGTTTTCCTGTCCATTGAAGAAATTCGATCTCCTTATTTTCTCTTGAAATCTGATTGATATGCCCGTGTTCGGTAGATGCCTTTTTCAGACTTCTTGATGAAGCGCGATCTTACTGACTTTAAACCCTAAGTCATAAGTCCTTCAAACGCGAGTGTGATAAACTTTGTGCTTGGATCTTGAAGCGCGAGCTTTATATATGAAGCTCGCATTTGGGGTTTTAGAGAATGCTAAGTCTGCTCTTGGACGCGGATGTGGCAACCCCTACATTTCTAATGCGGGCGTGGCGAACCCTACGTCTGAGTTACCTCGCGTCTTACATCTCGGACGCAAGTCTAAAGCCAGACCGCGCTCTGATCCATATTCTTTGCACTGGTTAACTCCATATCTGGAGCTCATAACTTCAGTCTCGTGTTTGCACCTCAGATTTTCTATTTTTGTCTTAACAAAATTTTAACCTTTTGGGATTTTGCTTCTTGCAGGCTCTTGGAAGAATATTTCAACCGGCCAGTTTGTTCGACTGGCGAGCACTCGGGGAGTCAAAGCTCTTGTTCATGGGCAAGGAGGCTTCGCGCAGTTACTGATATCCTTCAAGGTCTTATTGGACATGACGCACCAGCAATGCCCTGGGTTTGTCAAGGTCATAGTGGGTATAGTGGTGGGTATGGTGCCCTTGAAGGCCATCGGAAAGAGGACGTCACCAGTAAGGTCTCAGAATCCTCCCTTTGTCAATTTTAATCAAAGAAGATCCAGCTTTTTTGGTGGCAAAATCTGCCATTAAGCAAAGGATTACGACTCAAACCAGTTGGTCGAGTGGAATCAGAATGCTTTTCTGCATTTTGACCTCGAGAAACACTATTGTTCTCAGTTAGCGATGAGCTTCTTCAATGTTTACATCATGCATCGATGATGTAACCAGCACTCGATCGTCTCAACACTGATCAACTTTGATATGATCCAGTAGAGGAAGAGAGGAACTTTTCTTCTGCGTTCTCCTAAACATCTTGGATCTGGAGTGGTGTAAATGTTTTAAGGAGTGAGTGCAACCTTTCACAGGGCGAGAGAGATTTCTTTCTACTCCTTTGTTGTAACACTTAATCTTATTGTATAAGAGAGCATCTTGTATCACTTTCATATGTTTGAATATCAATAAATGTAACACTTTTTCTTGTCTTCTTATATTGTCTTGAATTCCTTTCTGCATCAAAAATCAGACAAATAGAAGTAGGAACTCTTGGCATGCTTGAAATGTGATAATTAACTTAACAAGTCAAAGTTGGAAAAAATTTCGTTTCAGGATTTTAAGATTACTGTCAGAGGTGTGATATTAACATGACAGGAATGTGAGCTAGAGGTGTGATATTAACTTGGCTCAACGGGAATTTCAGCTTCATTTGAAAAAACTGAAAACATTACTGTCATAGGTGTAATGTTAAACTTGACAGTGAAGGTAATACTAGAGGTATAATTTTGAGCTTGGCATTAGTCATCTCAGCTTCGACAGAGAAGTTCGAGGGAAAGTCATTATCATAGGTGTATTATTAAACTTAATAATGAACTGGACGCTAGAGGTGTGATGTTAAACTTAGCATCACTTATCTCAGCTTTGATATGGAAGCCTGAGGAAAGGTGACTATCAGAGGTTTAATACTGAACTTGACAGCAACTTAAACATTGTTAGAGGTGAAGTGTTAAACTTAACAATGATTTGTCAGAGGTGTAATATTAACTTAACAGAATTGGTTTGCTATAGGCGCAATTTTGAAGACTTGTGATTCTATTGATGAGAATTGACAAGTGAAGTTTGGAATGTCAAAGGTATAATTTTGAACTTGATAAGAATTGGTTTGCGATAGAAGCAATTTTGAAGACTTGTCATCCTATTGATGAGAACTGACAAGTGAAGTTTGGAGTGTCAGAGTATAGTGTTAACCTGACAAATTAGACTTGTGACTCCATGTAGAGGAGAGACAAGCGAAGTTTGTAATTGTTGGGGAGTGTTGAAAATTTTCATTATTAGAGGTGTGGTATTAAACTTAACAATGATTGTGTTTGTGGACCTACCACTCTATGGAAGAGAATTGGTAGGGGATTTTGGTAGAAAATAAAATGAATTACTAGAGGTGTAATATTAACGTGACAATCGTTGATTTCCTAAGGAGATGGGAGATTCACTGTTAGAGGTGTAATATTAACATAACAGTGAAGATTTTTAATTAGTTTTTGTTGTCAGAGATTTAATATTAACTTGATAGAATTCACTGGGGGTCGAAAAATCTGGGTTGTCAGAAGTTTACTGTTAATGTGATAAGTCCCAGCTCATTTTGTTAGAGAAATAAACACAGGTATTTTTGTGGCCCTACCATTCTATAAAAAAGAATTGGTAAGAGATTTTGGAGGAGAGGTGTGATCAAGTCACATAGGATTTTTAGCAAACCCTCCAGCTATCAACGGATTTGGTGTACCTTTACTAACTACCGTTTGAGTTGGACTAGCCATGCTATTCCCCTCAGTATGATGAGTTGTCGAAAACTTATATTGGACTTAAAAGCCAACATTTTCCTCTATCCTTAACTGTCAGAGATGTTGGATGTCTATAGGTACACTTAGAGAAGAGTAACAAGGTTAAAACTGGAGTTTTGCACTTTATTTTTCTTCAATGTTTACATCATGCATCATGATGTAACCAGCGCTCGATCAGTTCGACACTGATCGACCGTTATGTGATCCAATGAAGAAAAGAAGCTTTTTCTATGGTGTTCCCCTAAACATTTTGGATCTGCAGTTTTGATCAAAGGTGTAGTATTAAACTGATCAGGATAAGAATGCTATCAAGGATAGTATTTTTTCAAGAATTTGCCATTGATTGGCATCATAAGTGTATCACTGTCTGAGGTTATAAGGCGATATGCTCCATTTGAGTAGACTGACTCTACTACAAATGGTCCTTCCCATTTAGGCTGGAATTTTTCTTTGGTCTTATATGTCATCACCATAGGTTTTCTGACAGCCAAGACAAGGTCGCCTTTCTTGAAAGTCTGCTCCTTGACTTTCTTGGTGAAGGCTCTGGTAATTCGAGCTTGATAGAGCTCGATTTGCTGTTGAGCTTGCAGGCCTTTATCATCCAAAGCCTCCAGCTCTTGGAGTCACAGTCGATGCTTCTCCTCATTTGTCATTTCTACCGTCAAGGCGACGCGTAAGGATGGGATTTGGATTTTCAGTGGGAGTAGAGCTTCACACCCATATACCAAGGAGAATGGTGTAGCTTTCGTCGGGGTTCGAACCGTCATGCGATGGCCCATAAGCATTCACCTAACTTGTCGTCCTAGTCACATTGGCTTTTCGAGACGAATTTCATGAGAAGTTTTTTAATAGTCTTGTTGAAAGCTTCTACAAGGCCATTAGCTACTGGGTAGTATACCGTTGAGGACACACTCTGGATTCTGAATTTGTCGCAGAACTTTTAAAAAACTTGGCTGACGGACTGGGGCCCATTGTCATGAATGATCCATCGTGGCACACCAAAGCAGTAAATGACGTGATGTTTAACGTATTTGATCTGTCAGATGCCTTTACCTCCCTCATGGGAATAGCTTCAGGCAATTTAGAGAAGTAATCGGCTATAGCTAATATGAACCGATGTCATCTGGATGAAGGTGGGCTGATAGGTCCAAACGTCCATTCCCCACATCTCAAATGGCCAGGTTGAAGTTGTAGAGCGAAGATGTCCTGTTGCTTGATGGATGAAGTCACCATGGATTTGACAAGCGTGACATCGCTTGGCATAAACGATGGCGTCGGAGATCATCTTGGGCCAATAATACCCCAGTCTATAGAGTCGATCTCCAAGTTTCGGGCCAGGCTGATGAGCTCCACACATGCCATCATGCTTCTATGAGTATTTCTTGTGCCTCCTTCTGTGACAGGCAGCGGAGCAGGATCCCGTTACGCGATCGACGGTACAGTGTTCGTGTGATCTCATTATAGTAAAATTTGGGGCTTTCCTTCTAATTGCAGCCGGCTCTTGGGGTTTTCAGGCAGGATACCGTACAATGCATAGTCGATGTATGGGAATCGCCAATCCCTGAGTTCTAGACCTGTTGAAGTCTCTAGAGCTTCTTTGACTTGACAGTCTCCTGTTGGCTTTTGGTGGTCTTCAAAAGCGAACCTTGGGCAATACAGGTCATGGCTGTAGACGAGTATTTTCTCTACTACTCCGGCTGGAAGAGCCAAGGAAGCAGCGAGAGATGTCAGTGCATTTGCATGCACATTTTGTTGGCGAGGTATATGGTCGATAAAAAAGTTGCTGAACCTCTCGTCCATGCAAATAGTTGCATTGTAGTAGGGTATTAAATCATTATGTCTGACTTCGTACTCACGCGAACTTGGTTAACGATGAGTTTACAGTCACCGTATGCTTCGAGATTTTTAACGCCAATCTCATCGACGACTTGCATCCCAATCAAGAGAGCATTGTATTCTGCTACATAGTTGGAACATGGCTCGGTTATTGAGAATGCTTGAGGAATTACGTAGTTCTGTGGAGAGACAAGTACCACCCCCACTCCTGCTACGACATGCCCTTGTGGACCCATTCTTGATGCACGTCGAAGAAGAGCTACCACACCTGTCCTTCGAAAGACGTCTGGGTCAGACAAACTTCAGCGACCTCGTCTGAGAGATCCTCATAAAGTTCGGTTGCTCTCGGATCGGATGTTCAGCCAAGAAATCTACCACCGATTGTCCCTTCACGGCTTTTGTGGTAGGAAGTGCATCTCATATTGGAAAGCAGTTGATCAGGAAATACCGCGCACAAAAAGTATATTTTTTGAAATCAAGATTTAAAGTGTGTGCTCTTTGGCTTCCTCGATATTTTCATTATAGCATAGAGGCTAAAACGAGTCAAATCCACAAGGACGGGAGGCGATAGAAGCTTTACCTGTTGATTCATTCACGTGTGTGTTAAAAGTTCTTCAATGTTTGGAAGAATGAAAAGAAAAGAAAACAAAGATTGAAAAGAGAAGTACGGTGGAATACGAAGAAGTGGGAAACATAGAAAATAATGTATTTGTGATTTTTGAAATATTTCTAAAACAAAGTGAAAAAGAAAGAAAACCTATGGCTACTAACTACTAATGACTCCCCCAACATGCTAACCTCTTAGTGATAGTTGTCTCACATGTATCCTTGGCAATCACTAGTCCTTGGTTCAAGAGCATTTCAAAGCATGACCCATATATAACTCATCACATCCCAACTCAACAAAACAAGTGCAAGCTATACTTAAACCATCAAAAGTTAAGCATGGAGTAAAGTAATCTCAGGTTGTTAGAGAGTTAGGAAGTTAGAGTGTTAGATCTATCATCATGAGCCATCAATGGCTCTTGCAAGTGCAAGGCCACGTAGAGTCTATTAGATTCATGTGGATTATTAAATAAGAATTTAGCAAGTTAGTGGTTAGTAGTTAGTTGCTATGAGAGAAAATTAGCTAAACATGTAAAAGAAGTTAGAGAGAAGAAAACAAGGAGAGATAAAGAGAGCACACATTTCATAAATTGTCACCTTCTATTACAAGCACTCTTACTTTCTACTCATGTATCACTCTCTCTCTTATTACAAGATCTACAAGAAATGGAAATACAAAGGAGGAAGAAGAAGAATAACTAACCTAAACTACCCTATACTATAATATAAAGAAGACAACTATCGTAAAACTACACTACTCTTTGGATATCCCTCAATACAGAACCCCAGTGGGGTATATATAGGCACCAGGGGAAAGGGAGGCTAGGGGACAACCCTGGCCCAAAGTACGGGCACGGCTGCACCCGTACGGCCGCAGAAACGCGACCGTAGTCGTGTTTCCATGGCTCTTCTAGAGCCACGCACGCGGCGCTTTCTGCCACGCGCTGTCCCTCTGTCCCCTGTTAGTTACAGGTCCGATTTCTGGTTTTGAGCCCCTGGTTTTAACGAATCAGCTCTCGAAAGTCAATGGCTATATTATAAGCCTTTAATCACTCATTAAATGGTGATTTAGGGTCTTCTTCTTCATTGCACACCATAGACCTAGAAACATGCAAGAGAGGTATTATTAGTAGAATTTAATATTAAATAAATGTGAAAATGTGGTATGAAATATGCAATTTTAGAGACTAATCACACTCCCACAATTATCTTTTGCTCGTCCCAAGCAAAACAAAAAAAACTAAGGAAATTATTACACCACTTTCGCAGGTGATGCGATTGCACTGAGCATGTGCAATAAGCCGTTAAACCTCTAGGTTTCCCCTAGAGGAGGAGTTTTGTCTCCGGAGGGTTTTTAGCGGATTACACCAACAAAATCCATAAAGAAAGAAATCAAATGTTAGTATTTTGAAAATGCATTTTGACATAGAGAAAAGTGTTGAAGTATTTTTGTGAAAATATAAGTGATCCAATGTCAGAGGTTAACCAGAAATTGTTCTTTCTTAAACTAAGTCAAAATGTAAAATCTTGTTATAAATTAAATGTAAGAAGACCTTTCATAAAACTCTTAGAAAAATATGCACTTTGTGAACTGTGAAGATTTTTGGATATCAACTGTAAGTCTCATGTCATTGATTTGTGTATATATATATATTTTTTATTTTTTCTTTCCTTAGTTTTCTTAGGCTTTCTTATTATTCGAGTAGTGAGCCTTTAGCCGGTGACTCCCAAACCAGATGATCTTAGGGCACCAGATGAGAAGACATCCCTCGGACTTAAGGACTCGAGTAAACAAGGCCACAAAATTAAAGGAGATTATTTTTTAATTTTGACCACATTTTAGGCGTGAACAATCATGCTTCCTAAGGCATAATTACCCAACTTCAATAAGTTATTTTTATTATCATTATATATATATATATTAATATATTTTTATGACATTTTCAGTCTTTGCTTCAATCCCAAAAATTGTGTAAGTGTGCAGTGCATAAATCTAAGGCAAAAAATTCAAGATCAAATTATCTTTCCAATCTTACTTTCTTATCGTAAAATTTAAACAAGATCTATTATTTTGACTCGATTTAAAATTTTATAATTTTAGGTCTTTCTAATTCCTAAGATAGTCTTAATTTTCTTAAAAATAAATTAAAACTATTTCTCTTATATCAAAAAGTTTTGTAAAAAGAAAAGAAAAGATTTTTTTATACAAAAGAGAATTTTAAAAAGTACTAAAAAAAGTGTAAAAGAAAGAAAATATAAAACTAACTATGTTAGTAAACCCTCCCCCACACTTATCTCATTCATTGTCCTCAATGCATCGTGAATGTGTATATACATGAAACAAATGGAGAGGGAAGGAAAATTACCTCATGGTGGTGGTTCCGGTGGTGGTCTGACTGGGCAAGCATTACTACCCAATCAAGATATCGTGAATCTTTCAGAAACTCACTAGTGACCTCTCTAATATGACCCAGTAAAAAGAATGATTGAGTGAATGGTCTTATTTAAAAATTTATCCCCATCTAATTTCTAATTTTCAAAAATAATTACTGAGTTATTTTCTTTAACATTCTTGTCCAACAATGAAGTGTGATTTTAGGAGATAATGGATTTGGACTCAAATGGATCAGGAAAAAAAAAACCAATACCGACTAAAGAATTTGATTCAGATCAAGTCGAGAGTCAACAATGAGAGTCGAAATTGGTTCAAAAATAGGATCCAAACCAAAGAATTGATGTTCACACACTTTCCCATTAATGAAGTATGATCATAAGATACTGGTGATTCAATTTCACAGTATATTGGTACAGGATTCAATGTTAACTCCGGAATAGAGAAAAAAATCTGGTAAAGATACTGGAGTCATTATTGAATCAAAAAGTGAAATGGAATCACCACATGAGGTTCAGGATCACTTTCAAGCTCAAGTTCAATTTCAGGAACAGGATAACTTGCCAAAATGTCAAAAGGTTGATATTGGTCAAGTTCAGGTTGGTATAATGAAATTGAAACTTAATTTCCAAAATTACATGATTCTGGGGTCCAATCAGCAGAGTTAGGGATATAAGGATCGGTCAAAGGTCGACAAGAAAGACTTTCCTCGCTCTCATTGATCAATTCGTTCATTAGTGGGTCTAACCTACTGATAGGCCGGGTAACAGAATTTGAGTCGAAATCATGTCTTCCATACTTTTTGCAATTGGTTCTTATTGAGAAGATAAGTATGAAAGTTGATTTTTGAAATTATGGTGAAATTGTGAGTCTATCGGATTTTGCGATTACTGTTTGGACTCACGCAAGGGTTCCATACTCAAGTCCAGTATTGATGGTTATTCATTTTTGAATCAGTGAGACTAGAAAAGATGAGTAGGACTCTTGAAAATTTGGCTGAGATGATGAGTCCAATATATTTTGAAATCATTGCAATTTTTCATAAAAAACTTCCAAACGCTTTTCTAGCTCAGATTCTTCTTCAATTGGATGTTCTAGAAAAGGAGTATATTGAGTTTGTTTGAGAAGGATTGTGAATTGAGCAAATTTTGAATTTATTGTGGGACTCAAGCATGGCTTCCATACTCCTTTTCAAATTGAATTTTTCCTCAGTTTGTGGAACAAGAAAAGGAGGATATGAAGCCGAATTGGGGAATGAATATTGTGGACAAGGTGGTTGAAAATTTGACTCGGAAGAGGTGAATCCCCATTGACTCTGTGAAAAGTTGAAATTATTTTGAAAATTATGGTCATAAGATTGGAGATATAGGTCATATTGAGTCGGATAATCCCAACCCAACATATATGGTTGGTTCATGTTGTACATAGCCGGGTCGGAGTTATCCGAGTCAATTGAGGTTGGGGTGAAATATAAATTCATATTATGATTGAAAAAATTGTTCTTGTTAAAATCCATTTCACAATTTATAAGAAAGAAAAACAAACAAATAAAGAAAAGAAAAAGAAAACAAGCCTATTCTAGGGTTGACTTAGAACTAGATGACTCCTAACTGGTTAGACTATCCACAGGGGGTACATTGTCAGAATCTGACCACGAGTTAATCGGCCAGATAGGGGGAAGATCAATGGGAGATATCCGTGCCGAAGCAACGGGCCTAATTATGCCAAACCACTGTTCTTCGAGGTTTCGCCTCTCAATCCCTAACCTTAGACACCGATTTGACAAGAGTCAACTTCTAACAACTTTCCCCTTAGGTCAATCTCTTAAATGAGTCTGAGATGTCCCTAGGGGCCAACGTCTAGCAATTTTTATTAGGCTTGGGTTGTGTGAGTGGGGAGGTGATTTTTATGCTAAGGGAGGGTAATGACTTCCCCACCTTATGTTGTATTGGGATTTTGCCCTTAAGTTCAATTTGTGCAAGCGTGCAATATAGATAAGAATGAACACACAAAGAGAGTAAATCATCCAGGTGTTTGTCATATACTATATGCAATGCCATATGTACACTTCCTATCAATATCACAACAACACAAGAATAAAATACAGTATATTGGAATGAAAATTGACACGTGCCTAAATGCAAATGTCTAAACCATTTTAAAACATCCAATTTCTGTATTTTAGTTCTTAAAATTATTTACAGTGCACAGGTAATATAAACAAAAATTAGCAGCAGAGTATAAGAATATGCAAGAATTTACCCAACCACACAAGAGCAAGTGTGGACTTCTGCAACGCTAAAAATTTAACCTGCACACCAAGAATAAAGAAGAAAGGTTAACAAAAACGTGAAATCAATCCGTTCCCATCCCGGCGATGGCGCCAAAATTTGATTCGGGAAAAAATCGCGCACAAAAAGTGTATATTTTGAAATTAAGATTTAAAGTGTGTGTGCTTTTGCTTCCTCGATACCTCTGTTATAGAATAGAGGATAAAACGAGTCGAATCCACAAGGACGGGAGGCGATAGAAGTTTTACCGGTTGATTCACGTGTGTTTTAAAAGATCTTCAATGTTTGGAAGAATGAAAAGAAAAGAAAACAAAGATTGAAAAGAGAAGTACGGTGGAATACGAAGAAGTAGAAAATATAGAAAAGAATGTATTTGTGATTTTTTGAATATTTTTAAAACAACGTGAAAAAGAAAGAAAACCCATGGCTACTAACTGCTAATGACTCCACCAACATGCTAAGCTCTTAGTCATAGTTGCCTCACATGTACCCTTGGCAATCACTAGTCCTCGGTTCAAGAGCGTTTCAAAGCATGACCCATATGTAACTCATCACATACCAACTCAACAAAACAAGTGCAGGTACACTTAAACAATCAAAACTAAAAGTAAGCATGGAGTAAAGTAATGTCAGCTTGTTAGAGAGTTAGGAAGTTAGAGTGTTAGATCCATCATCATGAGCCATCTATGGCTCTTGTAAGAGCAAGGCCAAGTAGAGGCTATTAGATTCATATGGATTATCAAATAAGAAGCTAGCAAGTTAGTGGTTAGTAATTAGTTACCGTTAGACAAGATTATCTAAACATGTAAAAGGAGTTAGAGAGAAAACAAGGGGAGATAAAGAGAGCACCTTTCATAGATTGTCACCTTCTATTACAAGCACTCTTGCTTTTCACTCATGTACCACTCTCTCTCCTATTACAAGATCTACAAGAAATGGAAATACAAAGGAGGAAGAAGAAGAGGAACTAACCTAAACTACCCTAAACTACAACATGGAGAAGAAAACTACCCTAAGACTATACTACTCTCTAGATATCCCTCAATATAAACCCTAGGGTGGTATATATAGGCACCAGGGGAAGGGGGGCCATGGGGCAAACCCTGGCCCAAAGTACGGGCGCGGCCACATCCGTAGGGCCATGGAAACGCGGCCGTAGCCATGTTTCTGCAACTCTTCTAGAGCCGCACGTGCGGCGCTTTCTGTCCCGCGCTGTCACGTTTGTCCCCTGTCTGTTACAGGTCCCGGTTTCTGGTTTTAAGCCCCTGGTTTTGACGAATCAAATCTCCAAAGTCAATGGCTATATTATAAACCTTTAATCACCCATTAAAGGGTGATTTAGGGTCTTCTTCTTCATTGCACACCATATACCTAGAAACATGTAAGAGAGATATTATTAGCAGAATTTAATATTAAATAAATGTGAAGATGTGGTATGAAATATGCAATTTTAGAGACTAATCAGCAGTATGGCCCATATGTCCAGTCGACCATTTAGCGATGATGGCTTTGTCATAAGCAACCTTAAAGGGTTGACTTTTGATATGACATTTATAGTTTGGCCCACCAAGTAGTGTCGCATTTTCTGGACGGCGAACACTAATGCCAAACATTCCTTTTCGATCGGGTTATACTGATGTTCGGCTCCAATCATGATTCTGCTCAGATAGTAGATTGCCTACTTGTGTCTCTAATCATTATTCTGGGCTAGCAAAACTCCTAAGGAATGATCCATCGCTCGAACATATATCAGGAAAGATTTTCCTGAAACTGGAGCTGTAAGGACAGGTGGTTGCATGAGGTATCGTTTAATTTCCATGAACGCTTGTTGGCAAGCATCGTCCCAAATGAAAGAGACACACTTCTTCATTAATTTGGTGAACGGTTGGCATCTCCATGAGAGATTTGAGATAAACCTCCGGATGTACACTAATCGGCCTTGCAACCCTCTAAGCTCTCTAAGATTCCATGGAGGCTGCATTTCCTGGACAACGCGGAGTTTCTCTAGACCAAGGTGGATTCCTTTGGATGTCACCATAAATCCTAGGAATTTACCGCTGACTACCCCCAAGAAGGATTTGGTGGGGTTCATCTTCAGCTGATGCGCCCGCATGATGTCGAATACCGTCTTTAGTTCTGCTATGTGATCGCCCTTGGTATGTCTTTTCACTGCAATGTCGTCGACGTAGCATTCCACTGTTTTGCGCTTGTGCTCATGGAAAATTGCATTCATAGCCCTTTGATACGTTAACCCCCATTCTTTGATCCGAAGGGCATGACAGTATAGAAATACACCCCAAGTGGTATTCTGAAAGAAGTATGCTTTTCATCAGCAGGGTACATTTTGATTTGATTGTATCCTAAGAATCCATCCATGAAGGATATTCGTTTAAACCCACATGTATTGTCGATTATGACATCCGTGATTGGAGAGGGAATTCGTCTTTAGGACAGGCCTCATTTAGTTCATGAAAATCAATGCAAACCCTGATCTTCCCATTTTTCTTGGTAACGGGGACGATATTGGCTACCCAATCGGGGTGTTGTTCCTCTCTGATAAAGCCAGAGTCTATAAGCTTTTTGACTTCGAACTGGATTGCTTCCATTATTTTCGGACGGAACCATCGCTGATGTTATTTGACTGGTTTCACATCCAGATTGATATTGAGGTGATGCATAGCCACTCGAGGATCAAGCCCGGGCATATCCTCGTAATTCCAAGAGAAAACATCTATATACTCCCTCACAGCAACAAGATGGAGTGATCTGATTTGCACACCTTTTCTTTATCAAGTAATCTCTTAGATCCGTCAGAGGAGGACCGAAGAGATTAGCCTCGGGTTTTAGAGGGCTTTTCAGCTTCTGAGAGCCACCCTTGCGTCTTGAATCTGAGACGCAGGGTTCTGAGATGCGGAGCTCACACTCTGTAAAACAGATGCGGCTCTCACGTTTTGGCTTTAAAACGCAGGTCTCACGTCTCTGTTGAGGAGAGATGTGGACCTTGCATTGCTGATTATCACATTTGGTTAGCGACGGTTGAGACACACAGACTTTCTCAATTCCACGTTTGGTTGTAGGGACGCGGGTCTTGTGTCTCTGAGGAGAGGCACAGACCTCGCGTTGTTGAGCGTCGCGTTTGGGAAGTAAAGCTCAGAAACGCAAGCCTTGTGGGCTTCACATTTATGTATCCAAACGAGGACTTCGCTCGTCTGACGTAGTTCAGAAGAGACGCGAGCTTGAGCCTCGTGTTCTATATCTGCTGGGCAGATTGCTGGACAGATAGTTGTTTCAACTTCTTGGATCTGTAGTTAACGCGTGCGACATTTCTGTCGACGTTCAGCATTCCGGTTACACCATACGGGCTGTTGGGAACCCCTGGTAACCTGGAGCTGAGGAAGAGGAAGGGCGTGAGCGAGCTGAACGTCAACCACACTGACCTCGCGGGTCTTGTGGGAGACGTTGACGCGGGTCATTCATGTGATGCGGTTAGCCATGGTGCTCCTCGCGCCAGTTGCGTCTGAAGAAACTTCTGAAGGGACTTGAGAACGGGTCCCTAAGAAGACCTTGTGTTATTGCCACGCCCTAGGGCTCTTAGAGCCGGAAGAGAGAAACTCTTCATACTTTGCCTGGTTGAACTCCACGACAAGTGATTCGACCATTTTTCCCATATAGGTGACGTCACCTTGTGCCACAACTTGCTCATCGGTAGAGAAAGTCATCCCCAGCGGAGTCCCCATCTCTTATTTTGTGGAAAAAATTGAAGACGTGTGTTTCTTTATTTGATTGTAAAGAAAGTTACAATGGATCAATAATCTGATTTCAAGAGAGGGAAGATATTCAAGCTCAAATCTTTCCTTTGTTCACTGTCGGGTTCTTGATGTGGCGATGAAAAGTGAATCTTGTTTTTCGTTGCCCAAGTGAACATCACAACCTATTGGGAATCTTCTCTTTGGATGGTAGGCGAAGTAACACAGCTTCTGTCCAACAAAAATCTCAAAGAAACTTTAGGCAAGAAATAACTTGCACTCAGCAAGTTGTTAGAAGAGTTTCTCTACTTTTTATTTCTCAGCTGGAGATTTTGGTCTTTGTAAGGCTTACAACCAAAGTTCTTCTGACCAAAAATCTTGGCCCAAAACTCTCTCCCCTATTCAGTAGCAGACTGAACTATTTATAGGGGTTTCAGGGGTGACACTGTCCCCTAAAAACACTCCATAATGGGGGTTAACTCCCTCATTACGTGGGCAGTAATTGACCCAGTAATGAGGGCAGTTATAACCAAGACGCGGGCTTTGAGCCTCGCATTTTATCGTTGAAGTAACGCTAAAGCCTCGTATTTTATCACTGAAGTAATGCTTGAGAAACACGAACTTCAAATTCTGCTTTAAGCTTCATATGAGACGCGGACTTTGGCCTTTGCACCCTGGTACTACAGTGGTGCTGAGACACGGCGTTCGAGCTCTGCATCTTGGTTATTGTAGTAACATTAAGGCGCGGGTTTTCATCTTCGCGTCTTGGTGCTACGCTAGTGGCTATGCTTTCTTGCATCTGAAGTATAGAGATCTCTGCTTTCTGATGACTTGTCCTCAGTAATTTTTAGACAGTCTACACTAACAAGCAATATTCTTTTAAGGATGAGCATATTGTCTCCCTATTTAAGTTGAAATTAACAGGCTCAAGTTGCAAAAAGTAAGACATCTTGAAGAGGTGGGTAAGACAAATGACCCTAACTACTATTTGTGCCACTTGATGCTTGAGCACCCCATGACAAGTTGTTACATCTTTAAAGATGTGCTCCAGGCTCTGATTGATGCGGAGATGCTCAAAACTCTGTCCAGAGTAGAAGAATGTGACATCAAACATGACAACAACAATGCCCCTTCAATTTGGCTGGGATCTCCCGCCAGCACCAACTGGAGTGGTCCCCATCCCGAAAGAGGACTAAGGGTGATCAATACTGATCTCCACAATAAAAAAGAGAAAGGTCTAATCCCCGTCCCAACTTCTCAAGCAGGGATCATGTGGGATCATCTCGACCTCATCGAGAGCCAACAATGGATGACCGTCACAAACAGGAAGTCCAAAGAAAAGGCTAGAGCATCATCTAGTAACATGGTGAGTGTCTCTATAAGAGAAACTAAAGAAGGTATTGCTTTTCTTACCAATTTAGGAGAAGAGGAGTCTGCCTTTGCTGCTGACGTAGGTACTCCTTTTACATCAAAGACTCAATCTGACAAGTAGTACTTGAAATAGTACATCGAGCCAATAGCAAGCTCTCCTCATCCAGTCGAGGAGACAATTGAGCAGCCAACGAAATAACCCATGGACAAACAAAGGTCTTCAAAATGGAGCTTTGCTATACTAAAGCTCTTCAAAAAGGAGATGTGGGACCATCAGCTCTCTTTTACTTTGATGTCTTGGCCCAACTTGCCAACATTCCTGCTCGAATTACTCTTTATGAGCTCCTGAGACTTTCCAAATCCATGAGAGAGGCTCTAAGAGAAGCTCTGTCAAATTCTGAGATTTTTCTTGCCTAGATTCCTGCCATGCCAAGGAGGAAGATGATGAGCACTATCACCAGGCCTCCAGATATTCCATATGCATTAAATTCTCTCCAGAGGATATGTAAATCAAGGAGAAGCATGAGACCCCAGTATTACACAGGGTACATTGGGTCGTCTGAAATGAGCCGCATTCAGGTTGATCCAAGGTCCGCATTGAGCATCATGCCTCGTAGGGTCATGCAATACTTGGGAATCCCCACGCACCGATTGAGCGCTACTCAGACTACCATTATAGTTTCAATGCCAACGGTATGCGCCCGATGGGAAAAATCAAGCTCAGATGCCAGATCGAGGATTTGAAATCTGAGGTGACGTGTTATGTCATCAATGCTGACACATCCTACAATTTGCTATTCGAACGAGCATGAATTCACCGCAACTCCATCGTCCCATCCACCCTTCATCAGATGATGAAATACACTAATGAATAGGAGAAAGTCAGAATATTGATTGCTGAAAAGCATCCATTCAAGGGGGTAAAGAACTACTTCACTGACTCCCTCCTCTATCAATATCCTCTTAAGCTGCTGAGGACCCTGTAGGCTGTCTAAAAAATCATTAAAGACAAGTTCTCAGACGCGGACTTCACTTCAATGCGAAGGTCATGTTTTAACTAAAACGCGAGCCTCGCTTCCAAGGGTAAATGCGGGCTTCAAATACGCAACTCCGTGTTTTACTTCAAACGCGCATTTGAGAAACTCCGCATTTTTCCTCAAACGCGAGTCTGAGCAACTTCGCGTCTCAATTTCAACGCGTGCCTGTGAGCTTCGCGTTTTGACTTCAACGCGGCCATGAGAAGCCAATGAGTGCCGCGTCTACACAACGGAGCGAGGTTCATGTCCTACATAAGACCCACGTTTCTATTGTAACTGATCCTCATTACTAGGTCAATTAACTCCCCACTTAATGTGGGAGTTAATCCCCATTATGGAGGGATTCTAGGGGAGAATTGTACCTCTAAAGCCCCCTATAAATATCCTCAAGAGCTATGAAGGGGAAAAACTTTTCCTAGAGGGAGACTTTTCCTAGATGTGGGGGATGATAATAAAAGCTTCTTCATTTCAACCTCAAAAGTTCACAGCGAGAGAGAGAGAGAGAGAGAGAGAGAGAGAGAGAGAGAGAGAGAGAGAGAGAGAGAGAGATAAGAGAACTCTAAAGACTTATTGTGTTAAAATAGAATTCTATTCTGATTGCTTTTTCAAGAGCAACCTGAAGCAGATCTCGAAGAGAAGCTTGTCGTTCAACCAGTCAATGAAGAACAAGAATCACTATCCATCGCCAGATCAAGAACCCAACATTAAACAAAGAGGAGATTCAAGTATCCTCTCCTTTTTTAATTAGAAATTAATCCGTTGTGACTTTCTTTTCATATCAAAGAAATTTTTACACGCCTCAACCAATTTTCTGACCGAACAAAAGATGGCGACTCTGCTAGGGACTTCATTCTCTACTAATGAGAACATCGTGGTGCAAGCTGACGTCAAGCTCCTCGGGAGGATAATAGAATCTCTCGTCATTGAATTTGACTAAGGGAAGTTCAAGGAATCTCTTTCCTCGGGCTCCGCTAGCTTCAAGACAATGCGGCAGTACCGCAAACTCTTTTTGGGGACTCGTTCTCAAATATCTTTAGAGATTTCTCCAAAAGTGGCCCGCAATCCTGATCAAAGTGCAAGCAGCGCCACTTTTAATGAGGTTATGAAAACCTCTCGTGCAACCCACGCGGCCCGCGTCAACATCTCTCAAAAGACCTATAGGGTTAATGCATCGGCACACGGTCAAAGCGATAGTTAAGATTAATCCCGCCATCACCCTCCTCTCTGAACTCTACAATTTCAAGTTGCCGAGGGTTCCCAATAATCCTTGTGACTCAACCGGAATGCTGAGTAACGATAGAGGCATCACGCCTATTGTCAACAAGTTGAAGAAGCTGCAATTGCGGTCTCTGTTGTTGCTGCAAAATGCGAGGTTGAGACCCACGTCTCTGGACCAAAACACTAGATTCGCATTTGTTCACGACACGATATCCGCGTTCAGTGCACATTAGTATCAAAACACGATGTTCGCATCTCTCTTCCAGAGCGTGAGACTAGCGTTCATATAATGGCTAAGCCAAAATTTGAGGTCCGCGTTTCTCTTCGAGAATGCAAGAACCCGTTGAGAGGCCAATTGAACTGAAACGTGACCTTCGCGTTTCTTTGCAGAAAGGCGAAGTCTATGTTTAGGCCTGCAAAGCCAAAGATGCAGAGCCAAAAAGCTTTCACCCTTATGGGTTTAAGGCTAGTTCTTCAAATGCCCCCCGCAACAGATCTGAGGAACTACCTGACAGGGAAGAGGAGTGTCCACTAAATCACTCCTCGATGCCATTGCGAGCAACTTATCTCATCAGTACTTTCTAATTGCCTCTGCGATTTTCTGATAACCAAGCCCTCAATTTTTAGTCGGTTGCCAGTGGCTTCAAACTCGGCCAAGAGACGACAATCTCGGAGGAAGAAGTCGTTCTCTGACATCGAATACTCAGAGGTAACTACAAACATGGTGGGGCCGAGTTCCACTCCAAGCAAGTCCAAAGGGAAGCAACTGACTGTCAGTTCAGAGGAGTCGGTTGTTGACTAATCTCCAGGCTTGAAGGATATTCTTGTAGAACCTGAAAGGGTTTACCGACACACTCGGACCTGTACCAAAATGATTGCCTCAGTTGACTACAGTTTGTTGGCCAGGGGAATTGAGAAGAACGAGAACTCTCTGCCATCGTAAAATCTCAATCTTTGAATTTCAGTTCGGAGACAACAGCCTTTGCTTACATGGCAGAGACTCTCAAAGAAGTGGCCAAGTGATTTGAGGAGCATTCCCTAGTTCAAAAGGAATAGTTTGATATGATTCGAGCTCAGTAAGAATCTGTTAACACCTTTAAGCAGATGCTCTCACAATTGCTTAGGGAGAAAAAGAAACCAAATGGAAAAACTCCTTCCAACAAATCCAAAGGCAAAAAAAAGGAAGGGGAAGGTTCATCTTCTGCAAACTCTGAGCCCTCCAAATATTCATCTGAAGAGGAGGATGACTCAGAAAACAGATCTCGTCATTCCAAGAGGATGAATGAATTGGAGCAAAGCCTCGAAGCCCTTGCAAATCAAGGTGGCTTTCAAGATGTGGGGATAATCTGGCCCTAACTAGCAGAATGGGACACGGCTCCCTCCCCTCCCAAGTTCAAGGCGCCGGCGCTTCATACCTTGGATGGTAAAGGATCGCTGAACCAGCAAACATACTACTTTAAATCCCAAATTAGGAATGTAGTATCCAATGATGCCATCATGGCTCGTTTGTTCATTGGCACCCTTAAGGGATCTCCTTTGAGTGGTTTATGAAGTTGCTTGCCTATTCCATCAAGACTTGCGCCAACTTGGAAAAGCTCTTTTTAGCCTGCTTCATCGAAGATGACATGGAGGTAGCGATGCTGACTCTCCTTGCCATGAAGCAAAAGAAGAGAGTATCAAAGCCTTTGTGAAGAGATTCGGAGTATAGCGCTCTGTTGTTCAAGTGGTATATCCCAGCCCATGCTAGTAGAAACATGTTGCAATAACTTGCAAACCGCACTCCTCGCCCAGATAGGAGTAGCGGAATGCCGCACTTGGAAGTAGTTGGTTTTACAAGTGAATAGGCGGAGAAAATCATCACCAGGGTCAAGGTTGAAGAAAAGACAACAAATCAAGACCCGACAAACCGACGCGACACTCTCTAGAGTCATCTTCTGAACCAAGGAGAACAGATACTCTGGCAATGGAGATTAAGTCATCTTTGAATCCTTAGTTAGTAAGAGGGGTGGAGCTCCCAACCAAGCATGTACCAATAAAACTATATTCCTTCAAGGATGAGCACATGGTCTCTTTATTCAAGTTATTCCAAAAGAGTAACAACTCAAATTGCCAGAGGATAGACATCCTGAAGAGGCGGGGAAGACAGATGATCCTAACTATGTTGGAACTTGTTTTGATGAAGACTTTTGTGAAGCATTTCATTTAGAGCTCTAACACACGACGAATCAAGAGTTCTTCATGATCAAGATGTCCCAAAGAGAGTTGATATGATGTGGTTTGTAATTGTGAAATAGCATGTCAAAAGCCTTGATACACACACATATCATGTCTATATAGTCGACTTATAACTCCTTATAGTCGACTAATCTACTTGGTAGTCGACTAACCCAAACTCCCTAGTCGACTAGTCATGTGTCCAAAAGAAACCCAACTCTCTGTTTGTCCATTAGTCGACTTGACAGACAAACATAGTCGACTAATAAGACCTTGTAGTCGACTAACCCTATTCCCCTAGTCGACTAATCCATGATCCAGTCGACTTATAAGAAGTTACAGTCGACATGATTCAGTTATCCAGAAACCTGTCTCTCGAACTATTCATGACCTAGTCGACTTATACCCAAACCTAGTCGACTACTCTTCGAAAAATTGCCTAGTATAGTCGACTAACTCAAAAGGCAAGTCGACTATAGGTAGTTTCTGACTGTTGGACGGTTTCTGTTATCTGGTCTTTTGTGCAACGTAACGTTTTCCAACATTTCAAACATTTGAATTGCACCTGTAACTACCCTAACTTACCCTAGAGTGCAGCTATATAAGGGTGGTTAATCCAAAGGCCAAATACCAATCCTAATCTTCAGTTTTCTAAGATCAAAAATTCTGCCAATCCTGAAAACTGTTCCCACTTCAGTTCTTCACCAAATTCTGATTCTCTAGTGAAGTTCTATGAAGTTTCTCCTATACTAGACCTTGTCCACGTTCATACACAATACCAAGGCTTATAGGAAAGTGTTGTAATACTCAAAGCAATCATTGTACACAGGGGTCTTCTTGGTGTAGAAGCAGTTGTACAAGGTGAAGTGTGTTCTCTTGGTAGAAGAGAAGGTATACACATTTGGCAAAGGGGATTTATCAAGTGGTGTGCATGGTTGTGACTTTGGGTGTACAAAATCAAGGATAAAGAAAAATCTCAAGCGGGTGGCTTGGGGACTGGATGTAGGTCACGAGGACCGAACCAGGATAAATCTCTCGTGTTTGCGTTTGTCTAAACTTTTCTGAGATTTGATTTCCTTTACTGCAAGTTTATTTATTTGTTTAACTTAATCCTTCTTTGTTTAGTATTTGTGTTGACTTTGTAGTTTAGATCCATAAGTGCCAACAGATAAAGTTCCGCATTTGGCATCATCTCGGGACCAACAATTTGTATCAGAGCGGGTCTCACATTTGGTACCTAGTCAACAACAAGGATGGCAACGGAGTTCTCATCATCCCAATTCAAAGAAGGACATTCTACACAACGTCCACCGCTATTTGACAGATCCAACTACAACTATTGGAAGTGTAGAATGAAGATCTACTTGCAATCGCTCAACTATGAACTTTGGAACATCGTAGAAGCATTGTACACCAAGCCAACAACCAACTACAACGCTTGGAGTGAGGATCAAAAGAAGAATGCGAACCTTGACGCCAAAGCGATGAATGCCCTATTCTGTGCCCTAACCAAAGAAGAGTTCAACCGTGTGTCAACAGCCACTTCTGCACATCAAATATGGCATACTCTTCTGGTAACACACGAAGGCACAAGTAAAGTTAAAGAGTTTAAAATATCTGTTCTTGTCCATAGATTTGAATTATTCAAAATGGAGGAGAATGAAACCATATCCGAAATGGTTACAAGATTCACCGACATTACCAATTCATTAGCATCCCTTGGAAAGGACTACACCCAAGTTGAAAGAGTTCGTAAGATCCTTCGAGCACTCACACCAGAATGGGAGAAGAAGACAACGCAATTGAAGAAGCCAATGATCTCGCAACTTTGTCGTTAGAAAACCAAATCGGTAATCTAATGGCATATGAAGTGCAATTGGAAGAAAGAAAGAAGAAGGAACGACAACACCATTCAAAGAAGAAAGAACTTGCCTTCCATGCATCATCTGACACGGACGATTCCAATGACGATAAAGAGGAGATGGCAATGCTTTCAAAGAAATTCAGGAGATTTCTAAAGTAAGGTAAATTCAAATGCTTTAATTGCAATAAACCAGGTCATATGAAGATGGATTGCCCTTTGCTCAAAAAGAAAGACTAATACATGAGCAAAAAGTTTAGAAAGAAGAAAAACTATGAAGCCTCATGGGAAAACAGTGATTCCTCTTACTCTGACGAAGAAGAAACCACTGAACGTGTCAACCTATGTTACATGGCGATAGAAGATGATGAGGTATCGTTTACTGAACTTTCTGATGCATTTCATGAATTATTTAATGATCTGAAAAATGAAAAACTGAAAAATAAAGTTTTATCAAAAGAAAATGAAAAACTTTTAAATGAAAATTCATGTTATGCTTTACAAGTTTCTTCTAACTCTCAAAAAGATGAATTTGAAAAAGTAATATCATCTTTGAAAAATGATAATGAGAAGTTTATAAAAGAAAATATTTTTCTTAAAAAGGAAACTATGTCTTTGAATGAAAGGATTTCTATATTGGATAAAGACATGTTAGTTTTCAAAAAGAAATATGAAGATATTTTGAAAAATGTGACTAAGTTTAATCAAGGAAAAGAAAAATTGAATGATTTGTTATCTTTTCAAAACTTGTCACATAATAATTATGGTATTGGATATATTGAAAAATCTTCATATGTTAGTAATCCATATAATTCTTTTGTAAAAAGAAAGTCTAAGAAAAATAAGTTTATATGGATTCCTAAGAATTTAAGTATTCATGATAAAAATACCTATATTGCATCATACATTCATGATATATGTAATTCATGCAACTATGTGTATACTAACAGGTGGAAACCAAATTCTAAATGGATTTGGACTCCTAAAGGTTAATATGTTCTTTTATGTTTGGTACCATCTAACGTTTATCTTGCAGGTACCATATAAGAAAATTGATGAGAACATATATATATATATACATTCTATGATATATTTGTTTCAGGGGGAGAACAAAGTATTTCTATATCTGTTATAACCCAATTTCTGCAGGGGGAAGAAAATACAACATATTTTCTGCAGGGGGAGCACTTGTGCACACAAAGCGTCATCATCAAAAAGGGGGAGAATGTTGGAACTTGTTTTGATGAAGACTTTTGTGAAGCATTTCATTTGGAGCTCTAACACACGACGAATCAAGAGTTCTTCATGATCAAGATGTCCCAAAGAGAGTTGATATGATGTGGTTTGTAATTGTGAAATAGCATGTCAAAAGCCTTGATACACACACACATATCATGTCTATATAGTCGACTTATAACTCCTTATAGTCGACTAATCTACTTGGTAGTCGACTAACCCAAACTCCCTAGTCGACTAGTCATGTGTCCAAAAGAAACCCAACTCTCTGTTTGTCCATTAGTCGACTTGATAGACAAACATAGTCGACTAATAAGACCTTGTAGTCGACTAACCCTATTCCCCTAGTCGACTAATCCATGATCCAGCCGACTTATAAGAAGTTGCAGTCGACTTGATTCAGTTATCCAGAAACCTGTCTCTCGAACTATTCATGACCTAGTCGACTTATACCCAAACCTAGTCGACTACTCTTTAGAAATTTGCCTAGTATAGTCGACTAACTCAAAAGGCAAGTCGACTATAGGCAGTTTCTAACTGTTGGACGGTTTCTATTATCTGGTCTTTTGTGCAACGTTTTCCAACGTTTCAAACATTTGAATTGCACCTGTAACTACCCTAACTTACCCTAGAGTGCCGCTATATAAAGGGTGGTTAATCCAAAGGCCAAATACCAATCCTAATCTTCAGTTTTCTAAGATCAAAAATTCTGCCAATCCTGAAAACTGTTCCCACTTCAGTTCTTCACCAAATTCTGATTCTCTAGTGAAGTTCTATGAAATTTCTCCTATACTAGACCTTGTCCACGTTCATACACAATACCAAGGCTTATAGGAAAGTGTTGTAATACTCAAAGCAATCATTGTACACAGGGGTCTTCTTGGTGTAGAAGCAGTTGTACAAGGTGAAGTGTGTTCTCTTGGTGGAAGAGAAGGTGTACACATTTGGTAAAGGGGATTTGTCAAGTGGTGTGCATGGTTGTGATTTTGGGTGTACAAAATCAAGGATAAAGGAAAATCTCAAGCAGGTGGCTTGGGGACTGGATGTAGGTCACGAGGACCGAACCAGGATAAATCTCTCGTGTTTGCGTTTGTCTAAACTTTTCTGAGATTTGATTTTCTTTACTGCAAGTTTATTTATTTGTTTAACTTAATCCTTCTTTATTTAGTATTTGTGTTGACTTTGTAGTTTAGACCATAAGTGCCAACAGATAAAGTTCCGCATTTGGTATCATCTCGGGACCAACAAACTACTGTTTATATCACAGGATGTTGGGACACCCTATCAAGAATTGCTACATCTTCAAGGATGTTCTTCAGGCTTTAATTGACATAGAGGTACTTAAGCTCCATCCAAAGTAGAAGAAGGTGACTACCAACATGACAGCTACATCACCTTTTCAATTTGGCCAGGATCTCCCACCAGCGCCAACTGGAGTGGTTCCTATCCTGAGAGGGGAACTAAGAGTGATCAATACTGATTCTCATAACAAGAAAGAAAAGGGTCTTGTTCCTGTTCCTACTCCTCGAGGAGAGACAATGTGGGTCCATCCTGACATTGTCGAAAGCCAACAATGGACGACTGTTACAAACAGAAAGTCCAAAAGTAAGGGTAGAGCATCTTATAGTAATGTGGTGAGTATATCTACGAGAGAAACTGAATAAGTTGTCGCGTCCCTGTACGTGGTCGAAAGGTTGAAAGTATCGCAAAATGTCCTTGAATCAAATGAAAGATTACAACAAATCAAATCCCGACTACAAGAGAGAGGAGATGTTCAAGCCCAAATCTCCTCATTATTTAGTGCTGGATTCTTTGTGTAGCGGTGAAAAGTGAGTCTTATATTTTGTTAATCGGGTGAACGTCAAGCTTCTTAAGAACTTATCTTCTTGGATTACTGATGGAGTAGCACAGCTCCTATCCAATAAAATCTCAAAGAGATTTAAGCAAAAAACTTGAACTCAGTAAGTTGGTGTAGAAGAGTTGAACTCTTTGTAAAGCCAATATTCCTCAACTGAAAATTCTGACCCCTCTTTAGCAACAGCTCTAGCTATTTATAAGGGTTCTAGAGGTAAAACTGTCCCCTAAAAACCCTCCATAATAGGGGTTAACTCTTCTCATTATGTGGGCAGTACTTGACCCAGTAATGAGGATAGCTATAACTGAGACGCATGGCTTCTCTACAGTTGAAACGCAGGCTTAAGCTCTGTGTTTAGCCATTGAGGTGATGATGGATGCGGGCCTCGAGCTCCGCATTTAGGCGCTGCGGTGGTGTTGAAACGCAAGCCTCAAACTCTATGTTTCCTTATTGGTGTGATATTAGACGCGTGCATTGAGCTTTGTGTCTGAGACGTGAGCATCAAGCTCTGTGCCTTAGCATTGAAGTAGTGCGGAGACGCGGGCATCGAAGCCTGCATTGTAGCATTGCAGTGGTGTTGAGACGTGGCTTCGAGCCCTGCGTCTTGGCATTGCAGTGATGCTAGGGCATAGGCTTCGAGCCCTGCGTCTTGGCATTACATGAATGGCTTTGAGTAGCCTCACGTCTGAATTATGGACTATACTATCTGATAACTTGTCTTCAGTGATTTTTAGATAGTCTACAGAACCCCCTCTAAAGTTTTTAAAACTCCGCTGTTGACTGGGATGGGTTTCAAAACATTTTGGACTTTTCTTTTGGCAGCAAGCTCTCAAGACTGGACTGGCAATCCTCTGAGATACCTTGAGTTTGATCTTGTCTGGATTTTGGCGTTCGTGAATGTACAGTTAAACTCTTTGAATCCACCAGAGATGATCATCGTGAGTGTCAAGATATACAGTCCAGACCTCATTGGTACTCTGAGCTAGTTGTCGGTGTACTGTTGAATCAGGTAAAATAACAAATTGCTTTTGGTCGTGTGCTATGAACTGATTGCAGAAGCAGAGACTGAACACAAATCTTGTAGACGCGAAGGTCGTATTGCCTTGGGGACACGGACCTCGTCTGAAGTAGACACTCATTCATTAGAGAGATTGATTGAGGCTAAACCTGCACAAAAAATACGGAATTACAGAACTTAAGATTAGGATGTGCAAGTGCTCAATTCTTCCGCGATAGCAAGTGGCTATGCAGGTCGTGATCCACAAGGAGGGTTTTGCGATAGAAGCGTTTACGTTCTTTATTGAAATCGTTAAGAAAAAAAACGAGAGTTCTTCTCTATTTTTAAGTTAAGAAATGAAAAAGAAAGTTATGTTAAAGTTAAGAAGAAAGTGGTAGAATAGAAAGTGGAAAAAAATCAGAAAATGAAAGAAGCGACTATGTACAAATGAGTTTGGGAAAGAAGAGTGAAAACGATTTGGAAGAGGCATTGTTGGTGATTTAATTTACAGAAATAAAAGAAAAGAAATACAAATAATTACTCACCTTCTTTCCAACAAAATCTTACCTTAAGTCTTTGCGACGATGTTACCTTGAATTGGAGGCAATCAGCGCATAGCCCATAAGAGTAGATTTTTTAGTCTCTTCCACATTACATCATCAAGACTACTTCAAGTATGAAATGATACAGAGAGACTCACAATTCCATCGTCATGAGCTATCGGTGGCACTCGCAAAGGCAAGGCTCTTTCGATGCTTTAGACTCACTTGGAAGACAGTTGTACCAAAAAGAAAAGTGAAGTAGAAAAGAAGAAGAAGAAGCAGACTAAAAGAAAGTACTTACAACGAAAAAGCATCGATTCGATTTCATAACAATCAAAGAAAAGAAAGAAAACCTTACACCATTGTCACTATAGCTCAAGCTTCATTCTTGTTCTTCGATGAAAGTCTGATCTCCTCTGGATTACATATATAAAAACTAAAATTACATGAAAAGAAAAACAAAACCTAAACTAAGAAATGAAAAACTAGTCTAAATCCTAACTCTGCATTGGCGTCCCATTTTGCGTGCAAAGACTGCCCTTTTATAGGCATAACCCACACGAGGGGGATCCCGGGGAGATCGGGGAGCAAACGCTCCCCCTACCTCCCCAACAATACCGCGGAAACGCGGCTTGGGCCGCATTTCCGCGGCCAGGGTATGGCCAGGTGGCCACACCCTTTTGGTGGGTCGCCCAGGTATTCTCCTCTGCTTTTATCTTGAGTTAGTTTCTTTGTTTGAGTCCCGGATTCTGACGAAATGGCCTTGGATTCTTGGCTTTAACTGATCGATTCTGAGAGGATTCTTCTCAACTAGTTTCAACCTCTTGATTTTGCCCTGATTTCTTGAATGCGAATTTATTCTGATTTAACTCAGAATTTTGGTGGGCTTTTGGGCTCATTTCTCTTCATCTCCTTTAGAATGGGCCTGCAAATAAATTAAGCAATTAATTAGGACAATGCAAAGTTTTATTCTAAAATAAGTATGAAAATATGATATTAAATATGCAACATTAGTGACCAATCACACCCTCATACCTATCTTTTGCTCGTCCTCGAGCAAAACAACCAAACTATACTAAGGATTATTAGACCACTTTCGCAGGTCGCGCGATTGCACTGAGCATGTGCAACAAGCCGTTAAACCTCTAGGTTCCCCCTAGAGGACGAGTTTTGTCTCGTGAGAGTTTTCAGCGGATTGCACCCACAAAATTCATAAGAAAGAGAAATAAAGAGTTAGTATTTTCGAAAAGCATTTTGAAAGAGAAAAATATTTGAAATATGATTGTAAGATCTAAGCAATCTATAAGTTATAGGAAAATCGAATTTTTCATTCCTAAACTTAGTCTCTATTAATTTGTTATCAATCAAAGTAAGGAGTCAAATTGTACTTCTCATCTAGTCTATTACTTTACCCTAAGTCATATGCACCTTGTGACTGTGAAAATTTTGACTAAGGGTTCATTAACTCTAACTCTTATGCCTTATTTATTTATATATACTTTTTTTTGGTGGTATTATTCCTTAGTTCTATTAGGCTTTCTAATCAGCCCATGTAACGAGCCTCTAATCGATGACTCCCAAACCAAACGGTCTTAGGGCACCAGGTGAGAAAACACCCCCAAGGACTTAAGGACTCGAGCAAACAAGGCCACAAAACTAAGGATTTTATTATATGAACCTCTTTTAGGCGTGAATACTTATGCTTTATTAGGCACAAATACCCAGCTTAATCAGAGGATTTTTCTTTTCAAACTTATCTAATCATCTTTCGCATAAATACTAAGGCTTGCTTAGGCTAAAGCGCCTAGCTAGTCAATAATTAGATTTGTTTGTATATATATATATATATATTTATAACTTATCTAATCATCTTTCGCATAAATACTAAGGCTTGCTTAGGCCAAAGCAACTAGCTAATCAATAATTAGACTTGTTTTTTTTTCTTTTTTTTTATAAGGCATAAGAATCTTTGTTTTTGAACCCTAAGTGTGTAAGTGTATGAAGTGTGCATATTTCATAAAGGTAAAGATCAAGACTAAATTACTTTGACAAATTATCTTCCTAACTCTGTAAATCAAACAAATAATCTTATTTTGACCAAGTATAAGAAATCCTAATGTGGATTTTCCTATTCCTTAAAATTAACTTAATTTCTTACAAAAATAAGTCAAAATATTGTTTCTATTTTCAAAAAGTTTTTAAAAGTAAAGAAAAATGTTTTATTTATATATATATATATATATATATATATATATATATATATATATTAGAGAAAAAGAAAAGTTATGTTAGACCCTCCCCCACACCTATCTCATGCATTGTCCTCAATGTATGAATTAATGCATAGATGCATGAAAAAGAAGAAAGGAAGGAAAATGGTTACCTTAAGGTGGTGGTTCCGGTGGTGGTCTGATTGTTCTACGAAACGCGGCCCAATCAACTTTTCTTGGGTCTCGGAGGAACCCAACAGAAATTTCTCTAATATAACCCATTAAAAGATGTATCCATAAAGGATCTTTATTAATATTTAACCCCATCTAATTTTCATATTCCATAACTAATTTCGGAGTCAAATTTGTCAACCACCTCGTCCCAGAATGGAGTATGAAATGATAGAACAGTTGACTTGAATTTAGGAAGGACATGAACTAATACTGACTCAGGAAGGTGACTTAAGTCAAGTAGAGGTTCAGGAGTCGAAATAGGTTCAGGAATTGGGTCCAAGTCAAGAAGTTGAAATTCAAGTCCACATATATTTTCCAGCAATGGAATGTGACTTAATGTTGGTAATTCAAGTTCATGAATGATAGGTGGGGGAATCAAAACTGACTCGAAAATATTACTCATGTTTGGTAATAAAACAGGAGTCAATATTGATTCAGAAAGTTAAACTGGATCACAAATTTGGGAATCTAGGTCACATATCTCATTGAGTTCAATATCAAAAAATTGAGAACTTGCTAATTTGTCAATAGGATCTTCAAAAGTGTATAATGGTCAAGTTCAATATGATCCTCAAAGATGGGTGATTCAACTTCATTATGAATTGGTACAGGATCCAATGTTGACTCCAGGAAAAGATTGAAGTCAGGTGAAGATACCGGAGTCAATATTGAATCAGGAAGAAGAATTGAATCACTAAGTTGGGGTTCAAGATCATATTCATTCTCAAGTTCTATTTCAGGAAAGGAATAACTTGCCAAACTGTCAATATCTTTTTCAAAATTTGGAGTTTGGGCAAGTTCAAATGGTTGTTCTGAAATAGAATCTTGATTTCCAAAACAACATGACTCTTCGGCTCTAACAGAATGGTAAGTGACATCAGGACGGTGGGAACGTAGAGATTCGACCATCATATCTATGTCATGATTTCTAGCATTTTGAGCATGACTCATGGCTTCAAGCATCTTTTCATAATTGATGGATTCATTGTTTTGCTGAAAAGATGAAGTGCTGTCTTGGAAGTGGTAGTGAAATTGTGAGTCCATCAGATGTTGTGATTGTTGTTTGGACTCACGCATACTCCTTTCCAAAATTGATGGCTTTCTATTTTGAACTGGTGGAATTGAGTATGACTCTTGGGGATATTGTGGACTAGGTGGATAAGGGGGACAAGTTGGTTGAAAATTATGCTCGGGGTAGGTGAATCCCCACTGACTCTGTGAAGAGTTGAAATCGTTATGGAAATTATAGTCATACGATGGGGGACATGGGTTATATTGATTCGGATAAGACCAATCTGGCACACTAGGTTGGTTAAAGTCATGATATGCCGGATTGGTAATATCCGAAAATGAACTCGGTGTGTAATATGGATTATTATTGAAGTTGAAAAAATTATTATTATAAGCCAAATCACACAATACAAACAAAAAGAAAGAAAATACAAACAAATAAGCAAACAAATAAAAGGAAAAAAATAAAAAATTCTAAACTAAGTTAGGGTAGACCTAGACCAAGACGACTCCTAACAGATTAGACTGTCCACGGGAGATTTAATGCAGACTTTGACCACAAGCTAATCAGCCATGTCAGGGCAAGATTGGTGGGAGGTTTTCTGTCAAAGACGTTCCTTAATTAAATAACCACCAATCTTCAGGCTTTCGGCCCTTAATCCCTTTCCTAGACACTGATTTGGCAGGAGTCAAGTTCCAACACCTTTCCCCCTTAAAGTAATCTCCTAATTGAGTCCGAGATGTCCCTAGGGCCAACGTCTACTCATTTTAAGTTAGGC
Organism: Agave tequilana; assembly: GCA_038442645.1. Taxonomy (NCBI): domain Eukaryota; kingdom Viridiplantae; phylum Streptophyta; class Magnoliopsida; order Asparagales; family Asparagaceae; genus Agave; species Agave tequilana. Next base: position 66,813 of record JAVJIF010020558.1, read on the forward strand.
TTGGGTTAGTGAGTGCTTGGAATCTGATTTTTGGGCTAAGGAAGGGTGATTAAATCCCCACCTTATCTTGTTATGGGTTAGTGCCCTTAAAATCAATTTGTGCAAGTGTACAAGATAAATAAGATGCACTCAAAGCGATATAAATCAACCAAGAGATGAGTCCTATTCTAGATGCAATGCGAACATACCTTGCTCCAGCACTCTTCAACAGTAAAATAAAGGAATTGAAAAGACACGTGCCTAAGATGCAAACGTCTAATCAATTTTTTTAGCTTTTCAACAAACGTTCTACTGTTGATTATTAACAGGTTTATGGTGATGGCATATAAGAAATAAAGTTGCAGCAAGCTATGTTTTTGGCAAAGTAAGCAACACTGCACAAAATCTATTAGTAGTCAACTCTTCTTGGCCGCGGATCTGCGGCTTTGGCCGCGCAAACGCGGCAAATCAGAGGGCCCTTGGTCTCTGCTTTCTACAGCAGAGGCCCAAGACCACTTATGTGTTACTGCAATCTTCTTTTTCTGCTTTTCTTGCCCTGTAACTTGCAACAGAGAAGAAAGTTCGTTTTAGTTCAAAAAAAAATTTCAATAAAAATTTAGATTTCAATAAAAACAACGTTACCCTCCCCGGCAACGGCGCCAAAATTTGATTGAGGTTAAACCTGCACAAAAAATACGGAATTACAGAACTTAAGATTAGGATGTGCAAGTGCTCAATTCTTCCGCGATAGCAAGTGGCTATGCGGGTCGTGATCCATTAGGAGGGTTTTGCGATAGAAGCGTTTACGTTCTTTATTGAAATCGTTAAGAAAACAAAACGAGAGTTCTTCTCTGTTTTTAAGTTAAGAAAATGAAAAAGAAAGTTATGTTAAAGTTAAGAAGAAAGTGGTAGAATAGAAAGTGGAAAAAAATCAGAAAATGAAAGAAGCGACTATGTACAAATGAGTTTGGGAAAGTAGAGTGAAAACGATTTGGAAGAGGTATTGTTGGTGATTTAATTTACAGAAATAAAAGAAAAGAAATACAAATAATTACTCACCTTCTTTCCAACAAAAGGTTACCTTGAGTCTTTGCGACGATGTTATCTTGAATTGGAGGCAATCAGCGCATAGCCTATAAGAGTAGATTTTTTGGTCTCTTCCACATTACATCATCAAGACTACTTCAAGTATGAAATGATACAGAGAGACTCACAATTCCATCGTCATGAGCTATCAGTGGCACTCGCAAAGGCAAGGCTCTTTCGATACTTTAGACTCACTTGGAAAACAGTTGTACCAAAAAGAAAAGTGAAGTAGAAAAGAAGAAGAAGAAGCAGACTAAAAGAAAGTACTTACAACGAAAAAACATCGATTCGATTTCATAACAATCAAAGAAAAGAAAGAAAACCTTACACCATTGTCACTATAGCTTAAGCTTCATTCTTGTTCTTCGATGAAAGTCTGATCTCCTCTGAATTACATATATAAAAACTAAAATTACATGAAAAAGAAAATAAAAACCTAAACTAAGAAATGAAAAACTAGTCTAAATCCTAACTCTGCATTGGCGTCCCATTTTGCGTGCAAAGACTGCCCTTTTATAGGCATAACCCACACGAGGGGGATCCCGGGGAGATCGGGGGAGCAAACGCTCCCCCTAACTCCCCAACAATGCCGCGAAAACGCGGCTTGGGCCGCATTTTCGCGGCCAGGGTGTGGCCAGGTGGCCACACCCTGTTGGTGGGTCGCCCATGTATTCCCCTCTGCTTTTATCTTGAGTTGGTTTCTTCGTTTGAGTCTCGGATTCTGACGAAATGGCCTTGGATTCTTGGCTTTAACCGATTGATTCTGAGAGGATTCTTCTCAACCGGTTTTCAACCTCTTGATTTTGCCCTGATTTCTTGAATGCGAATTTATTCTGATTTAACTCAGAATTTTGGTGGGCTTTTGGGCTCATTTCTCTTCATCTCCTTTAAGAATGGGCCTACAAATAAATTAAGCAATTAATTAGGACAATGCAAAGTTTTATTCTAAAATAAGTATGAAAATATGAGATTAAATATGTAACATTAGTGACCAATCAGAGATGCAAACATCAAAGTGGAGACGCAGCTCTCACTGTGTTGAAGTGACGCAGACTTCGAGGTGGAGTCCTTAACTTCTCTTTGTTGAAGAGACGCGTCTCTACTATTTTGCCAAGGCGCGAGTTTGCTTCAAAGAGAAGACGCACCTATTTTTTGATGTAGAAATGCGGCTCTGAGTGTTACAAATGCGAACTTGATTTAAAGTAGAGGCGCAGCTTTCGCTTGGAACAGAGGCACATCTCTTTTGCTTTATCAAGACGCGAGCTAGAGAATACTGAAGAGACGCCGTCTTCGAAGTGGAGATGCAGCTCTCACTTTATTAAAGTGACGCAGACTTCAAAGTGGAGATGCAAACTTCTCATTGTTAGAGAGACGCGGCTCTATTAAATGCGAGACTCATGTTTTGGGCGTGTTGCCACATGTCTGGTGGAGCTAAAGAAAAGTTGTTCTCTTTAAACACGAGATACGTGTTCTAGGCGCACTGCCACGTGTCTGGCGACGATCGATCTCGAGATACGGGCCGTGTATCTTGATCGATCACTGTGTCTATAAAAAAGAAAATAGTCTTTCAAGAGTCATTATCAGACTCTTTTTTCTCCGTTGAACTCTGCGTCCAGAGTATCAAGAACTTAAAAAAGCTTCAAGCTTTTTCCTCTTTGTCTTTCTCTAAAGAATTCACCATCAAAATAGCACCAAAAACCAAGCATGTGGCTTCTTCCTCGAGCGTTGTTGCTCCAAAGGTTCAGATGGGCAGTTCATCTAGGCAGGGGGCCCCCATTTCAGGTAATAAGACCGAAATGGCTTTCACCATTAAAGAGCTCGAAGAGTTATCTTAATTCTTAAGCCTCTTCTAGGGTTGAACCGCCAACGCAAGGCTTATACCCGTGTTTGATTTACAGATGCAACTCTTGCTGGTAGGCAAGATGCGGGTTTGATGACTTTCACATCTTCGCTTCATCGGCTTGAGCCTGCGTCCGCTTGTTGAACGCAAGTTTCTCTGAGCCTTGCATTTAATCCCAACACTTAGAAAATTTTCTAAGTGGTGAAATTCAGATGAGGACTTCATGTGAACCTCGCGTCTCTAAGGTTAGACACAGGTCTCACTGAGTCTCGCGTCTGATTCCAACACTTAAAAAAATTTCTAAGTTATGAAGTTTCAAATGCAGACTTCATGTGAACCTTGCATCTCTTAGATTAGACACGGGTCTCACTAGGCTCCGCATCTCAGTTATTAGATGTCGTTCTGAGGTGAACCTTGTGTCTGAGCTTTAACACTTGACAATTTTCAGGTTGGTGACTGTTGTGTTGTCCTTTTTGCAGTGAGATACTCCTTAAACCCTCTGTCCAAGCAGTGTCATTTTGGACATGTAAATGGTGCTAACCTGAATATATTTTCATTCTTCAGAGGATTGCTCCGGTCTTTTCTATGAAGTCAAGGGAGCATCGGGATAGACTTAGCAATCCCAACATGCTAACGTTCTAGGAAATCATGACGGATGGCCGATTCAAGTCTGACTCCCATGTCACACTGAAGAAACCTGACTTCTTTTTCGGTGACACCATTGCTGAAGACGACAGGATCCTGTATGATGGAGACTACAAATGGTTCCGTGATCGGTCACATATATTGCATATATATCATCACATTACCATGTGTATTATCTAAATAAATCATATTAATAAGTTCTATTTTTCTTTATAAAGTGCAGACCCATTGCTAAAGGATAGGAAAGAGAAACGAGCCCAAAGCCATCAAATTCTGATTTAATTCAGAATAAATTCGAAATCAAGAAATCAGGGCAGATCTTGGCAAATCAAAGAGGTTGAAAACTGGTTGAAATGAATTTTCTCAAGTCAAGTGGTTAAAGCCAACAATCAAGGATCGTTTCGTCAAATCTAGGAGCTGAAACAGTGAATCCAGGAAGACAAAAGGGAGCCAAAAGCTACGCCAACCATATCTCCACCAGGATGTGGCTACTTGGCCACATCCTGGCCATAGATCCATGGCCAGAATCACGGATCCGTGGCTTGTTGGTAGAGATAAGGGGAGCGTTTGCTCCCCTTATCTCCTCACTCCTTTCCCTATAGGTTTTTGCCTATAAAAGGCAGGGTTTTGTACTGAAAAGGGACCAGAACTTAGCTTTAGTTTTTCTCTTTATTATTTAAGATTTAGGCTCTTTGTTAGACAGTATAGAAGTTATATCTTTGTTTCATAATTTGTAGTTAAGTTCAAATACAAGTGAGAGAGAGAAATTAATCGATTGTAGTTTGAAGCTTGAAGTGACATCAATAAAAGGATCAAGCTTTCTCTTCTTTCACTCCAATTCACGGGTATGTTTTGTTTAATTTACATGTGTTATTTTTCATCTTCCATGAGTAGCTAAATTCATTTTCTGGGCTCACTATTGTTCCTCTCTCCGATCCCTCTTCTTTTGATTGGTTTTGATGAAAAGACCCAATGAATCATTTGCATGCCTAAGCTAAAGCCTTTCTTCTTTGAAAGTGTTCTTGAAGGCACATGAGGAAGGGTTTGGATTTTTAAATTTCTCTTTCTTTTAAAACTTTTCTTGAGCTTGTTTTTATTTCATACTTGAAATACTTGATGATTTAACATTTAACTCAAGATGATTTCATAAAGAAAAGAGTTAACTTTCCAAACTATCTTATTTGCTTTGCTTAAAACTTTCTAAATTCAAACTTAAGTTTTTGCCTATGATCAAGTTGAGGCATTAAGAATTTCAAGAGAAGAACACATCGTTGAGTAGTGAGATAGTGAGCCCAGATCTTCTTCTTATATTAAAAAACAACAAATCACTCTTCAAGCTTTATAAAAAAATCACCTTTTTCCAAAACCATCTCTAAATTTGCAATTTTTCTTTTAATCATTTTCCTTCTCTCCATTCTCTTTTTCAACTTAAAAGAAAGACACCAACTTCATTCTTTGTTACTTAACAAAAACACGAAAAACTTCTATCACATTCCTCCTCGTGGACACGACCCGTTAGCCAAAAGCTACATTGTAATTCTTATCACTTTCATTTCATTATCAATTTTTGGCGCTGTTGCCTGAGAGGGAACGGTGTAATTATTTTCTAACAAGTTTGTTGTCTTATTTAAGGGAAGTCAAGATTCAGATTTAGCATTCAAGCTTTGCAGGAGAAGACTTGCTATTTTATGCCCCTATTCTCGAAAGTAGGAAACAGAATTTCAAGTAATTGTAAGTGCAAAAGTTGAAGTTTTGTTGGACTACTAAAAACTCTTTTTTGCAGGGCATATTGCTTGCAAAAATAAAGTTTTTGTGTGTTATTATTCTTACTATATTTGATATTCACACTCCATGTTTTTAATCCAACAGTAATTTGTGTGATTGTTAATTGCTTAAAAAAACGTTTAGACTTGCATTCTAGGCATTTGTCTAATTACGTTTATTTTACAATTACTGTTGAAGATAGCTGGAGACAAGGTACGCATGTGATTGGTCGCTAATGTTGCATATTTAGTATCATATTTTCATACTTATTATAGAATAAAATCTGCATTGTCCTAATTAATTGTTTAATTTATTTGCAGGCCCATTCCTTAAGGAGATGAAGAGAAATGAGCCCAAAAGCCCACCAAATTCTGAATTAAATCAGAATTAATTCGCACTCAGTAAATTAGGGCAAAATCAAGAGGTTGAAAACCGGTTGAGAAGAATCCTCTCAGAATCGATCGGTTGAAGCAAAGATCAACGGCTATTTCTTCAAAATCTCGGAGCTGAACTGCAAATCCAACCCAAGATAAAACCAGAACTCGAACCCGGGGAGACCCACCAACAGGGTGTGGCCACCTGGCCACACCCTGGCCGCGGAAACGCGGGCAAAGCCGCGTTTCCGTGGCTTGGTTGTGGAGTTAGGGGGAGCGTTTGCTCCCCGATCTCCCCGGGATCCTGTAGGTTGGGTTTTTGCCTATAAAAAGTCAGTATTTGCACTGAAAATGGGACGATCATGCAGAGATAGGATTTAGACTAGTTTTTCATTTTTTAGTTTAGGTTTTTTTTCTCTTTTTCATGTAATTTTAGTTTTAATTTATGTAATTCAGAGGAGATCAGGCTTTCATCGAAGAACAAGAATGAAGCTTGAGCTGAGAGTGACACCGGTGTAAGATTTCTTTCTTTTCTTTGATCGTTAAGAAATTGAATCTATGTTCTTTCTTTGTATGTACTTCTTTTTAGTTTTCTTCTTCTTCTTTTCTACTTCACTTTTCTTTTTGGTACAATTGTCTTCCAAGTGAGTCTAAAAGCATCGAAAGAGCCTTGCCTTTGCGAGTGCCACCGATAGCTCATGACGATGGAATTGAGTCTCTCTCTCTGTATTATTTCATACTTGAGTTATCTTCATGATGTAATGTGGAAGAGACCAATAATCAACTCTTATGGGCTATGCGTTGATTGCCTCCAATTCAAGGTAAAATCGTAGCTGAAGATTCAAGGTAAGCTTTTGGTGAAAAGAAGGTAAGTAATTGTTTTTATTTCTTTTCTTTTATTTCTGTAAATTAAATCACCAACACTACCTCTTCCAAATCATTTTTTTTCAACTCATTTGTACATAGTCGCTTTCTGATTCTCTCCACTTTCTCATTCTACCATTTTCTTTCTAACTTTAACATAACTCGTTTTTCATTTTTCTTTCTTAAAAACAAAGAAGAACTTTCGTTTTGTCTTCATAAAGATTTCAATAAAGAACGTGAACGCTTCCATCGCAAACCCTCCTTGTGGATCATGACCCGCATAGCCACTTGCTATAGCGGTAAGAATTAAGCACTTGCACATTTTTATTAAAAGTTCTGAAATTTCATATTTTGTGTGCAGATTTAGCTTCAATCAAAATTTTGGCGCCGTTGCCGGGGAGGGTAACGTTTTTATTGAAATCTGATTTTTATTGAAAATTTTTTAGAGCTAAAACGAACTTTCTTCTCTGTTGCAGGTTATAGGGCAAGCAAAGCAGGAAAATAAGATTGCAGTAACATATAAGTGGTCTTGGGCCTCTGCTCTAGAAAGCAGAGACCAAGTGCCCTCTGCTTTGCCGCGTTTTCGCGGCCAAAGCCACGGATACGTAGCAAAAAGGAGTTGACTACTAACGTTGTTTTTTTGCAGGGCTGCTTGACTTGCAAAATTCTAGTTTTCTGCAATTTATTTTTTCTTATATGCCATCACCAAAAGCCTGCTAATAAACCAACAGTAAAATACTTGTTGAAAAAGATAAAAAATTGATTAGACGTTTGCATTTTTAGGCACGTGTCTTTTCAATTCCTTTATTTTACTGTTGAAGAGTGCTGGAGCAAGGTACGTTCGCATTGCATCTAGAATAGGACTCATCTCTTGGTTGATTTACATCGCTTTAAGTGAATCTTACTTACATATCTTGTACACTTGCACAAATTGATTTTAAGGGCACCACCCATTAACAAGATAAGGTGGGGATTTAATCACCCTTCCTTGGCCCAAAAATCAGATTCCAAGCACTCACTAACCCAAGCCTAACTAAAAATGAGTAGACGTTGGCCCTAGGGACATCTCGGACTCAATTAGGAGATTATCCTAAGGGGGAAAGGTGTTGGAATTGACTCTTGCAAAATCAGTGTCTAGGAAAGGGATTAAGCGCCGAAAGCCCGAAGATTGGTGGTTATTTAATTAAGGAACGTCTTTGACGGAAAATCTCCCACCAATCTTGCCCTGACCTGGCTGATTAGCTTGTGGTCAAAGTCTGCATTAAACCTCCCGTGGACAGTCTAATCAGTTAGGAGTCGTCTAGGTCATAGGTCTACCCTAACTTAGGTTAGAATTTTTTTCTTTTTTGTTTGTTTATTTGTTTGTTTTTCTTTCTTTTTGTTTGAATTCCATTGTGTGATATGGCTTATAATAATAATTTTTCCAATTTTAATAGTAATCCATATTACACACTGACTTCATTTTCGGATATTAACAACCCGGCATATCATAACTTTAACCAACCTAGTGTGCCGGATTGGTCTTACCCGAATCAATATAACCCGTACCCCCAATCTAATAACTATAATTTCCATAATGACTTTAACTCTTCACAGAGTCAGTGGGGATTCACCTCCCCCGTGTCCAATTTTCAACCAACTTGTCCTCCTTCTCCACCTTGCCCACAATATTTTCAAGAGTCATACTCAGTTCCACCAGTCCAAAATAGAAAACTATCAATTTTGGAAATGAGTATGCGTGAGTCCAAACACAAATCCCAAAATCTGATGGACTCACAATTTCACCACCAATTCCAAGACAATACTTCATCTTTTCATCAAAACAATGAGCCTATCAACTACGAAAAGATGCTTGAGGCCATGACTCAGGCTCAAAACGTTCATAATCGTGACATAGATATGATGGTCCAATCTCTACGTTCCCACCGTTTGACCAGTTCTGATGTCACTAACCATCCTGTTAGAGCCAATGAGTCAAGTTGTTTTGGAAATCAAGGTTCCATTTCAGAACAATCATTTGAACTTGCCCAAACTCCAAATTTTGAAAAGAATATTGACAGTTTGTCAAGTTATCATTTTCCTGAAATCGAACTTGAAAATGAATATGATCATAAATCTCAACTTAGTGATTCAATTTTACTTCCTGATTCATAATGACTCCGGTGTCTTCACCTGATTTCAATCTTTTTCCTGAGTCAACATTGAATCCTGTGCCAATTCATAATGAAATTGAATCACTTATTCTTGATGATCATATTGAACTTGACCAATTTTACACTTTTTGAAAATCCTATTGACAAATTGGCAAGTTCTCATTTTTTTGATATTGAACTCAATGAGATATGTGACCTAGATTCTCAAATCTGTGATCCAGTTCAACTTTCTGAATCAATATTGACTCCTGTTTTGTTACCAAACTTGAGTAATATTTTAGAGTCAGTTTTGATTCCCCCACCTATCATTCCTGAACTTGAATCACCAATATTAAGTCACATTCTATTGTTGGAAAATAAATGTGGACTTGAGTTTCACTTTCTTGACTTGGACCCACTTCCTGAACCAATCTCGACTCCTGAGCCTTTACTTGACTTAAGTCATCTTCCTGAGTCGGTATTAGTTCCTTTACTTTCTGAGTCCAAATCAATCATTCTATCATTTCATACTCCATTTTGGGACAAGGTGGTTGACAAATTTGACTCCGAAATTAATTATGGAATTTGGAAATTAGATAGGGTCAAAAATTTAATAAAAATCCTTAATGGATACATCATTCTAATGGGTTATATTAAAGAAATTTCTGGTGGGTTCCTCCGAACCCAACGAAAAGTCGATTGGGCCGCATTTCGTGGACCAATCAGACCACCACCGGAACCACCACCTTAAGGTAACATTTTCCTTCCCTTTCTTCTTTTTCATGCATCTATGCATTAATTCATACATTGAGGACAATGCATGAGATAGGTGTGGGGGAGGGTCTAACATAACTTAGGTTTTTTTTATTAAAAAAATAAAAAAAGAAATTTAACATTTTTCTTTACTTTTACAAAACTTTTTGAAAATAGAAACAATACTTTGACATATTTTTTGTAAGAAATTAAGTTAATTTTAAGGAATAGGAAAATCCTAATTAGGATTTCTTATACTTGGTCAAAATAAGATTATTTGTTTGATTTTTAGGGTTAGGAAGATAATTTGTCAAAGTAATTTAGTCTTGATTTTTACCTTAATGAAATATGCACACTTCATACACTTACACACTTAGGGTTCAAAAACAAAGATTCTTATGCCTTAAAAAATATATATATATATATATATATATCTATGAAAAATGAACAAATCTAATTATTGATTAGCTAGGTGCTTTGGCCTAAGTAAGCCTTGGTATTTATGCGAAAGATGATTAGATAAGTTTTAAAAAAAATTACTCTGATTAAGCTGGGTATTTGTGCCTAATAAAGCATAAGTATTCACGCCTAAAAGGGGTTCATATAATAAAATCCTTAGTTTTGTGGCCTTGTTTGCTCGAGTCCTTAAATCCTTGGGTGTTTTATCACCCGGTGCCCTAAGACCGTTTGGTTTGGTAGTCATCGATTAAATGCTCGTTACATGGGCAGATTAGAAAGCCTAATAGAACTAAGGAATAATACCACCAAAAAAATATATATATATATAAATAAATAAGGCATAAGAGTTAGAGTTAATGAACCCTTAGTCAAAATTTTCACAATCACAAGGTGCATATGACTCAGGGTAAAGTAATAGACTAGATGAGAAATACAATTTGACTCCTTACTTTGATTGATAACAAATTTTTGAATAGAGACTAAGTTTAGGAATGAAAAATTCAGCTTTCCTATAACTTATAGATTGCTTAAATCTTACAATTATATTTCAAATATTTTTCTCTTTCAAAATGCTTTTCAAAAATACTAACTCTTTGTTTCTCTTTCTTTATGGATTTTGTGGGTGCAATTCGCTGAAAACCCTCACGAGACAAAACTTGTCCTCTAGGGGAAACCTAGAGGTTTAATGGCTTGTTGCACATGCTCAGTGCAATCGCGTGACCTGCGAAAGTGGTCTAATAATCCTTTGTATAGTTTAATTGTTTTGCTCGAGGACGAGCAAAAGATAGGTATGGGGGTGTGATTGGTCGCTAATGTTGCATATTCAGTATCATATTTCCATACTTACTATAGAATAAAATCTGCATTGTCTTAATTAATTGTTTAATTTATTTGCAGGCCCATTCCTTAAGGAGATGAAGAGAAATGAGCCCAAAAGCCCACCAAATTCTGAATTAAATCAGAATTAATTCGCACTAAGTAAATCAGGGTAAAATCAAGAGGTTGAAAACCGGTTGAGAAGAATCCTATCAGAATCGATCGGTTGAAGTAAAGATCAACGGCTATTTCTTCAAAATCTCAGAGCTGAACTGCAAATCCAACCCAAGATAAAACAAGAACTCGAACCCGGGGAGACCCACCAACAGGGTGTGGCCACCTGGCCACACCCTGGCCGCGAAAACGCGGCCAAAGCTGCGTTTCCGTGGCTTGGTTGTGGAGTTAGGGGAGCGTTTTCTCCCCCGATCTCCCCGGGATCCTGTAGGTTGGGTTTTTGCCTATAAAAAGCCAGTATTTGCACTGAAAATGGGACGACCATGCAGAGATAGGATTTAGACTAGTTTTCCATTTTTTTAGTTTAGGTTTTTTTTTCTCTTTTTCATGTAATTTTAGTTTTAATTTATGTAATTCAGAGGAGATCAGACTTTCATCGAAGAACAAGAATGAAGCTTGAGCTGAGAGTGACACCGGTGTAAGGTTTCTTTCTTTTCTTTAATCGTTATGAAATCGAATCTATGTTCTTTCTTTGTATGTACTTCTTTTTAGTTTTCTTCTTCTTCTTCTTTTCTACTTCACTTTTCTTTTTGGTACAATTGTCTTCCAAGTGAGTCTAAAAGCATCGAAAGAGCCTTGCCTTTGCGAGTGCCACCGATAGCTCATGACGATGGAATTGAGTCTCTCTCTGTATCATTTCATGCTTGAGTTATCTTGATGATGTAATGTGGAAGAGACCAATAATCAACTCTTATGGGCTATGCGCTGATTGCCTCCAATTCAAGGTAACATCGTAGCTGAAGATTCAAGGTAAGCTTTTGGTGAAAAGAAGGTAAGTAATTATTTTTATTTCTTTTCTTTTATTTCTGTAAATTAAATCACCAACACTACCTCTTCCAAATCATTCTTTTTCAACTCATTTGTACATAGTCGCTTTCTGATTCTCTCCACTTTCTCATTTTACCGTTTTCTTTCTAACTTTAACATAACTCGTTTTCATTTTTCTTTCTTAAAAACAAAGAAGAACTTTCATTTTGTCTTCATAAAGATTTCAATAAAGAACGTGAACGCTTCCATCGCAAACCCTCCTTGTGGATCACGACCCGCATAGCCACTTGCTATAGCGGTAAGAATTGAGCACTTGCACATTTTTATTAAAAGTTCTGAAATTTCGTATTTTGTGTGCAGGTTTAGCTTCAATCAGTATGCATAGCATATAGTTTAGGAAACATTCTTGGGTGATATTTTCTTTTGAATATTACTTTCCTATATCTTGCACACTTTGCACAATCAATTCTAAGGACAAAACCCAAATCAAGATAAGGTGGGGAAGTCATTACCCTTCCTTAGCCCACAAACTTTCTCCAACCACGCACAGCCTAAGCCTAATTTAAAATCTGATAGATGTTGGCTTTAGGGACATCTCAAACTCATTAGGAGATTATCCTAAGGGTGAAGGCATTAGAATTTAACTCCTGCTAAATCATTGTCTAGGAATGGGATTGAGGGGTGAAACCCCGAAGGCTGGTGGTTTTGCTTAATTAGGCCCGTCGCTTTTGCGCGGATACCTCCCACCAATCTTGCCCTGACCTGGCTGATTAGCTTATGGTCAAAGTCTGCATTATACCTCCAGTGGATAATCAACCAGTTAGGAGTTGTCTAGGTCAAGGTTACCTTAGACTAGGCTTGGTTGATTACTTTTATTGACTATTGATAAACTTGTTTGTGATTGTGTTTGTGTATGCAAGTGTGGTCAAAAGACCCTAATTCATCTAGGTTGACTAGAAACACATCACTACCCAAATTTGAACCAAGACCAGATCCGGTTATGGCTCAACCGACATCTTTGCAGGATAGGTTCTATCCCATTAAAACCTCGCTTCCATCTTGCATCCAACTTCCATCGGTTGGTGAATACAATTTTGAGCTCAAGCCTCAGTTCATCAACACACTTCCCAAGTTTCATGGCTTAGACTCCGAAGATGCTTACTTCTTCATAAGAGAATTTGAGAAAGTATGTCAATGATGAAAATCTCACACCTTATAGATGATGTTATTGGGTTGAGATTTGTCCCTTTCGCTCTTAAGGACTTAGCTAAAAAATGGCTTTACAGCTTAGCGGGCAGCTCCATCACATCTTGGGATGGTTTCATCAAGATTTTCTTGAAGAAATTCTATCCAATTCATAAGACCGCTCTCATTAGGAAAAATATCATGCAATTCAAGTAAGAACCTAGTGAACCGTTTTGGAGGTACTTTGAACACTTTAAAGACCTCCTTGTCTAATGTCCTCATCATGAAATAGAGAAATGGCGACAATACCAAATTCTTTATGAAGGTTTAGACTATTCTACCAAGACTCTCTTAGAAAGCATGTGCCAAGGGGGATTCTTGCAGAAGGATGAAAATGAAGGATGGGATTTATATGAGAATCTAGCCGAAAAGACCATCCAATAGGAACCTACTAGTGAAACCTCGAGGAACTCAAACTCCATCTCTTCAAAAGGAGGTCTCCATTCTATTGAATCATCCATAACTAATGAGGCTAAGTTAGCTAACCTAGCGAGAAGACTGGAAGCTTTAGAAACTAAGGAACCAAGTCCAGTCAATCAAGTCAGCCCAAACCAATTTTCAACTCCAGGCTGTACTTACTGTCAAGCCATGAATCATGTGTTTGAGGAGTGTCCAATGTTTCAGGCTCAGCAACAATACCCTGAACCGATGAATGCAGCCTTTTCAAGGCCGAACAATAATCCTTATGGACAAATGTACAATCATGGCTAGAGAAATCACCCGAATTTCTCATGGAGCCAAAATAACAATGACCACTCACGGTCAAATTATGCAAGCCACTTCCATCATGCCAATAATTCTTCCAATCATCAACCCAACTTTTCCAATTTCCATCATAATTCTCCCAACGTTCCTCCTAATTTTTCAAACTATCAACAAAATTTTCCCAACCAAACTCCACAATCTTCCTTTCAGAATCCTCAATTAGAAAGGGGAATGACTGACTTTGAGAGAAACATGGAAAGATACATGAAGAACCAAGATTCTCTCATGCAAACTATACAGAGGCTAGAGGTTCAAATGAGCCAATTAGCCACTCCACAAAATGAGAGACAAAAGGGTACCTTGCCTAGTCAGCTAATAACCAATCCTAGAAATTCTCAACAAGCTCATTTGGCTGAGGATCAATCATTAAATCAATGTAATGTTGTTCATACATTGAGATCAGGAAAGAAAGTTGATAATCAAGTGTCAACACCAATCAATCCCATTCAGCACAACCACAATCAAGTACCCACCTCATCTAATCCCACTCCTCCTAAATCTGATGAATCTGAAAAAGATAAGTCAACCAGTCAGGTGCACCATAGTACCATTTCTTAATAGGCTGAAAAACAACAAGCAAAATCCATACATGGATAAGATAATTGAGATCTTCAATCAAGTGAAGATAAATGTACCATTTCTTGACGCCATCCAACAAGTCCCATCCTATGCTAAGTTTCTTAAGGACATGTGCACCAAGAAGAGAAAGACTAATGTACCCAAAAAGGTTTCTTAGTCACTAACATTAGTGAGCTACTGTCGGGTCTGATCCCTGTCAAGTACAAGGATCCAGGTTGTCCTACCATTGCCTGCACCGTAGGACAAGCCGAAATTAGTTGTGCACTTCTTGACTTGGGGGCAAGTATCAACTTGACTTGGGGGCAAGTATCAACTTGCTTCCATTCTCAGTTTATTAACAACTCGGGTTGGGCGATCTTCGTCCTACTCGAGTCACTATCCAACTGGCTGACCGTTCAGTAAACGTTCCAAAAGGGAAAATTAATGATGTCCTTATCCGAGTCAGGGAGTTTATTTACCCCGTTGATTTCATAGTTCTAGAAACACAACCTGTGTCCAATCCTAGGGCTCAAACTCTTGTTATCCTAGGGCGACCATTCCTTACTACTGCCAATGCCATCATCAATTGTAGGAATGAGTCCATGAGGTTAACCTTTGGGGACATGACTAGAGAAGTCAATTGTCTTCAACCTAGGAAAATAACCCCGTGATGTTGAGGACCAAACATTTGAAGTCAACCTCACTGAGAACTTAACAAGTGAACATAGGAAAGAATTGGAACTAGAAACTAAGTGTGACTTCAGGTTAGAGTCTGACGACCTTAATCTTGATCAGGTTGTAGAGTCAGCTGTGAATTGGGCCTCGAACCCTATTTCACCAAATATGGAGCCAACTAATTTAACTCATCCTTTCAGTGAGCCTTCCTCCTCCTTAGAATTGAAAGCCTTACCTGTGCATCTTAGGTACGTCTATCTAGGCGAACAAGAGACCTTTTCTGTCATCATTGCCTCCCATTTAAATAATAGGCAAGAAGAAAATCTTAAAGCAATTCTAAGAAAACATAGGGAAGCCATTGATTGGACTATGACTGATATAAAAGGATTGAGTCCAACCATCGTTCAATATCGCATTCATCTCAATTAAGATGCCACACCTAAAAGAGACCCGCAGCGTAGGTTAAACCCTATAATGCAAGAGGTTGTTCATTCTGAAATTGTGAAACACTTAGACAATGGGATAATATATCCCATTTCTGATAGCCAATGTGTCAGTCCTATCCACGCGGTTCCAAAGAAATTCGATTTCACCGTAGTGAAAAACGAGAACAAAGAGTTGGTCCAAACTCGACTTCCCACGAAGATCCGAGTTTGCATTGACTATAGGAAACTTAATGCTGCAACTCATAAGGACCATTTTTCACTCCTCTTCATTGATCAAATGCTTGAACGTTTGACGGGCCACGAGTATTACTGTTTCTTGGACAGTTACTCGGGGTATAATCAGATTCTTATTGCTCCTGAGGACCAAGAAAAGAGTACGTTCACATGTCAATTTGGGACATTTGCTTATAGTCGAATGCCTTTCGGCTTGTGCAATGCCCCAGCAACATTTCAACGTTGCATGTTGAGTCTTTTTTTCTGATATGGTAGAACGATTCTTAGAGATCTTCATGAATGATTTCTCCATCTATGGAGATTCATTTACTCAATGTCTCCACCATTTAGAACTTGTCCTCCAACATTGTGCTGAGAAAAATCTGACACTAAACTGGGAGAAATGCCACTTCATGGTAAAACATGAAATTGTCTTAGGTCATGAAATCTCCAAGAAGGAAATTGAAGTGGATAGAGCCAAGATTAAGGTTATTGCTAAGCTTCCCATGCCCAAATGCGTGAAGGATATTAGATCCTTCTTAGGCACGCTGGTTTTTACTGAAGATTTATCTAGAATTTTAGCAAGATTGCTAGGCCCATGACTAATTTGTTAGCTAAGGACATGTCCTTCACTTTCGATGTTGAATGTATGAATTCTTGGGAGAAGCTTAAGAGAGAGCTTATTTTTGTACCAATCATATCTACATCGGATTAGTCTAAGCCATTCGAAATCATGTGCGATGCTTCTGATTTTGCCATAGGCGCTATCCTAAGACAATGCATTGATAACAAGCAGCACGTGATTTACTACTCTAGTAGGACTCTCAACAATGCTCAATTGAACTACAACACTACTGAGAAGGAATTCTTGGCAGTAGTGTTTGCCTTAGAGAAATTTCGTCCCTACCTACTAGGGTCCAAAATCACCATTTTAACTGATCATTCTGTGCTTAGGTACCTCATAATGAAGAAGGATGCCAAGGCCCAACTCATTCGTTAGATCCTCCTTCTTCAAGAATTCGATCTTGAGATTCGAGACAAGAAAGGCGTAGAAAATGTTGTTGCTGACCATCTCTCACGTATCCCAAATTCTTCATGCAACGAATAGCCCATAAATGAGGACTTTCCTGATGAAAATCTCTTAGCTATCTTTAGGGAACCTTGGTTTGCTGATATAGTGAATTACTTAGTCACAAACCAAACTCCGTCTCATTAATCCAAAAACAATATATAACGATTTTTATCCCAAGTCCGATATTCTTTTGGAGGAACCATATCTTTTTATGTACTATTCTGATCAAATTATTCGGAAATGCATTCCTGATAAGGAGGTTAAGAGTGTTCTATCCTTTTGTCACGAACTTGCATGCGGTGGATGATTGAGGTTTTACCTGCACACAAATACAGAATTTCAGAACTTTAGGAATAGAATGTGCAAGTACTCAATACTACCGCAATAGCAAGTGGCTATGCGGGTCGTGATCCACAAGGAGGGACTAGCGATGGAAGCTTTTCTAGCAAGTTCTCTTTTATGCTATCATTAATGGTTAAATTTCTTCTTTAGTTTCTTAAAAAGAAAAGAAAAATAAATTACAACGAAGTTAGGCAGAAAGTGAGATTGGGAAGATGGAGAAACCAGTATTGGATATGTACAAAGAAATGGAAAAGGAATGATAAAAGAAGTGGGTGTTGTTGGTGTTGGTGATCTAAACTACAGAAATAAAAAAAAATAAAGAAAAGATTAAAGACATACTTACCTCCTTTGGTTGATGACTTACCTGGAACCCTTGCATGTTCTACCTTGCTTCGGAGGCATTCAACGCATAAGCCATAAGATCAAGCTTAGTCCCTATTCGCATTACATCATCAAGACGAACAAGAATGAAATGATATAGAGTCTTCAGGAGGAGAACATCATCATGAAATATCATTGGCACTCACACAAACATTGTTATACTGATGCTTCTAGATTCACTTGAATGCTCATCATAACCAAAAGAGGAAAAGTAGAAAGAAGAAGAAGGAAACAAAAGTAAAGACAAACATAAAAAAAAGTTACCTTTTATTGCTTGCAGAAATGATGGAAGAAAAGAGGAGGTACATCGGTGTCACTCTCAACATAAGCCTCTCTCTCTTACTTACATGAATCTCAGTCTAAACTATACTTACAAAGATATAAAAATTACATGAAAAGAAGAAAAAAAACCTACACTACAAAGAATGAAAAACTGGACTAAATCCTATCTCTGCATGGTCATCCCCATTTACAGTGAAAAACTAACCTTTTATAGGCAAAAACCCAGAGGGGAGAGGCGTGAGAAGATAGGGGGAGCAAACGCTCCCCCAACTGAAATGATAACACCGCGAAAACGTGGGTTTGGCCGCGTTTCCGCGGCCTGGCTATGGCCAGGTGGCCACAGCCGGGGGGTGGTGCCTCCTGGATTCGCGTTCTGCCTTTATCTTCAACTGGATTTCTCGTTTCAGCTCTTGGATTTGACGAAATGATATTTGATTATTGGCTTTAACCACTTGATTTGGGAAGATCCATTTCAACCGATTTTCAACATCTCTGATTTGCCAAGATCTGTATTCCCTGATTTCGAATTTATTCTGAATTAAATCAGAATTTGATGGGCTTTTTTGGCTCGTTTCTCTTCCCTCTTCTTTAGTACTGGGCCTGCAAATAAATTAAACAATAATTAGGAAAAGCAGAGTTTATTCTATAATAGATATGAGAATATTATAATAAATATGCAATATTAGAGACCGATCACACCCCCATACCTATCTATTGCTCGTCCTCGAGCAAAACAACTATACTAAAGATTATTAGACCACTTTCGCAGGTCATGCGGTTGCACTGAGCATGTGCAACAAGCCGTTAAACCTCTAGGTTTCCCCTAGAGGACGAATTTTGTCTCGTGAGGGTTTTCAGTGGATTACACCCACAAAATTCGTAAAGAAAGAGAAAAATGTTAGTAGTTTGAAAACACATTTTGAAAGAAACATTTTTAAAGAAAAAATATTTGAAATATTATTGTAAGTTTTTAAGTAATATATAAGTTATAGGAAAATCGAATTTTTCATTCCTAAACTTAGTCTCTATTCAAAAAAATTTGTTATCAATCAAAGTAATGAGTCAAATTGTACTTCTCATCTAGTCTATTACTTTTCCCTGAGTCATATGCACCATCGTTACTATGAAATTTTGACTAAGGGTTCTTTAACTCTAACTCTTATGCCTTATTTATTTATATATATATATTTTGTGGTATTATTCCTAAGTTCTATTAGGCTTTCTAATCTGCCCTTGTAACGAGCCTTTAATCGATGACTCCCAAACCAAACGGTCTTAGGGCACCGGGTGAGAAAACACTCCAAGGACTTAAGGACTCGAGCAAATATGGCCGCAAAACTAAGGATTTTATTATATGAACCACTTTTAGGCGTGAATACTTATGCTTCATGAGGCACAAATACTCAGCTTAATCAGAGGATTTACATATATTTTTTCTCAAACTTATCTAATTATCTTTTGCATAAATACCAAGGCTTGCTTAGGCCAAAACACCTAGCTAATCAATAATTAGATTTCTTCATCTTTCATAGATATTTTTTTCTTTTTATATATATATATATAAGGCATAAGAATCTTTGTTTTTGAACCCTAAGTGTGTAAGTGTATGAAGTGTGCATATTTCATCAAGGTAAAGATCAAGACTAAATTACTTTGACAAATTATCTTCCTACCCCCTAAAAATTAAACAAATAATCTTATTTTGACCAAGTATAAGAAATCCTAATTTTGATTTACCTATTCCTTAAAATTGACTCAATTTCTTACAAAAAAATATGTCAAAATATTGTTTCTATATTCAAAAAGTTTTTAAACGTAAAGAAAATGTTAAATTTTTTTTAATAAAAAGGAAAAGCTAAGTTATGTTAGAACCCTCCCCCACACCTATCTCATGCATTGTCCTCAATGTATGAATTACTGCATGGATGCATGAAAAAGAAGAAAGGGAAGGAAAATACTACCTTAAGGTGGTGGTTCCGGTGGTGGTCAGATTGGTCCACGAAATGCGGCCTAATCGACTTTGTATGGAGTTCGGAGGAACCCACCAGAAATCTCTCTAATATAATCGACTAAAATGATGTATACATGAATGATTTTTATTAAATATTTTACCCCATCTAATTTTTAAATTCCATAATTAATTTCAGAGTCAATTTTGTCAACCGCCCTGTCCCAAAACGGAGTGTGAAAAGATAGAGTGATTGACTTGGACTTAGGAAGTACGGGAACTAATACCGACTCAGGAAAGTAACTTAAGTCAAGTAAAGGTTCAGGAGTCAAGATTGGTTCGGGAGGTGGGTCCAAATCAAGAAGTTGAAACTCAAGTCTAATTTAATATTGGTGATTTAAGTTCAAGAATGACAGGTGTGAGAATCAAAATTGACTCTAAAATGTTACTCAAATCGGGTAACAAAATAGGAGTCAATATTGATTCAAGAATTTGAACTGGATCACAAATTTGAGAATCTAGGTCACATTTCTCATTGAGTTCAATTTCATAAAAATGAGAACTTGCCAATTTGTCAATGGGACTTTCAAACGTATGAAATTGGTCAAGTTCAATAAAATGATCATCAAAGATGGGCGATTCAATTTCATTATGAATTGGCACAGGATCCAATGTTGACTCGAGAAAAGATTGAAATCAGGTGAAGACACCGGAGTCATAATTGAATCAGGAAGTAGAATTGAATCACTAAGTTAAGATTCATGATCATATTCATTCTCAAGTTCAATTTTAGGAAAGGGATAACTTGCAAAACTGGCAATGTCATTTTCAAAATTTGGAGTTTGGGCAAGTTCAAATGATTGTTCTGAAATGGAACCTTATTTTCCAAAACAACATGACTCTTCGGCTCTAACAGAATGGTTAGCGACATCAGAACTGGCCAAACGGTGAGAACGTAGAGTTTGGACCATCATATCTATGTCATGATTACGAGTGTTTTGAGCCTGAGTCATGGCTTCAAGCATCTTTTCATAGTTGACTGGTTCATCGTTTTGTTGAATTGATGAAGTGTTGTTTTGAAATTGGTGGTGAAATTGTGAGTCCATCTGATATTGTGATTTTGTTTGGACTCACCCATACTCATTTCCAAAATTGATGATTTTCTATTTTGGACTGGTGGAACTGAGTATGAATCTTAAAAATATTGTGGATAAGGTGGATAAGGAGGACAAGTTGGTTGAAAATTGGACTCGGGGGAGGTGAATCCCCATTGACTCTGTGAAGAGTTGAAATTATTTTGAAAATTATGGTCATAAGATTGGAGGCATGGGTTATATTGATTCGAATAAGACCAATCTGGCACACTATGTTGGTTAAAGTTATGATATGCCGGGTTGGTAATATCTGAAAAAGAGGTTGGTGTGTAATATGGATTACCATTAAAATTGGAAAAATTGTTGTTATAAGCCAAATCACACAATAAAACACAAACAAAGAAAAAAAACAAATAAGCAAACAAAAAAGAAAAAATTCTAACCTAAGTTAGGGTAGACCTTTGACCTAGACGACTCCTAACTGGTTAGACTGTCCATAGGAGGTATAATTCAGACTTTGATCACAAGCTAATCATCTAGGTCAAGGCAAGATTGGTGGGAGGTATCCGCGCAAAAGCGACGGGCCTAATTAAGCCAAACCACCAGCCTTCGGGGTTTCGCCCCTCAATCCCTTTCCTTAGACACTGATTTGGCAGGAGTGAAATTCTAACACCTTCCCCCTTAGGATAATCTCCTAATCGAGTCTGAGATGTCCCTAGGGCCAACATCTACTCAGTTTTAGTTAGGTTTGGGTTAGTGAGTGAGGAGATTGTTTGTGGGCCAAGGGAGGGTTATGACTTCCCCACCTTATCTCGTTAATAGGACAAGCCCTTAAATCAATTTAGTACAGTGTGCAAGTATAAAAAAAAAGTAACATTCAAGCAATATTTCATACAAGAATGAACCTTATACTAAATGCTATGCACACATACCTTGGCTCCAGCACTCTTCAACAATAAATAAAAAATGTAATGAAATAGACACGTGCCTAAATGCAAAGTCTAAATCATTTTTTAGCATTTACAATCAACTTTTTACTGTTGTGTTAGAAATATATAAACAGTGAGTCAAACAAGAAAATAAATTCTACATATATTTAAACTACGCAATTCAGCCAACCTACAGAAAATACAGGTTAGTAGTTCACTCAGTTTGCCACAGGACTGTAGCAAATCTGAGGGCTTCTTGGCTCTGTTTCTTGAGCAGAGTCCAAAGCCACTTATGTGTCCACTGTAGCAAGAATTCGTTGTTGTTAAATCTGTACAAAAAACAAAGAAGAAAGTTAACCAAAAATGTAAACTTTAAAGAGAATTACTTACCGTCCCACCCCGGCAACGGCGCCAAAATTTGATTGAGGTTTTACCTGCACACAAATACAAAATTTCAGAACTTTAGGAATAGAATGTGCAAGTACTCAATACTACCGCAATAGCAAGTGGCTATGCGGGTCGTGATCCACAAAGAGGGACTAGCGATGAAAGCTTTTCTAGCAAGTTCTCTTTTATACTACCATTAATGGTTAAAGTTCTTCTTTAGTTTCTTAAAAAGAAAAGAAAAATAAATTACAATGATGTTAGGCAGAAAGTGAGAGATTGAGAAGATGGAGAAACCAGAATTGGATATGTACAAAGAAATGGAAAAGGAGTGATAAAAGAAGTGGGTGTTGTTGGTGTTGGTGATCTAAACTACAGAAATAAAAGAAAAGAAAGAAAAGATTAAAGAAATACTTACCTCCTTTGTTTGATGACTTACTTGGAACGCTTGCATGTTCTACCTTTCTTCGGAGGCGTTCAACGCATAAGCTATAAGATCGAGCTCAGTCCCCATTCGCGTTACATCATCAAGACGAACAAGAATGAAATGATACGGAGTCTTGAGGAGGAGAACATCATCATGAAATATCGTTGGCACTCACACAAACATTGTTATACTGATGCTTCTAGATTCACTTGAATGCTCATCATAACCAAAAGAGGAAAAGTAGAAAGAAGAAGAAGGAAACAAAAGTAAAGACAAACATAAAAAAAAGTTACCTTTTATTGCTTGCAGAAACGATGGAAGAAAGGAGGAGGTTGATTGATATACAATTTTGCATATTTTACCACATCATTTCCATGCATATTGCAAATAAAAATATGATTTTTAATGTTCTTCTCTCTATTTTTTGCAGGTCCACATCTGAAATAAGAAAAGGCCCAAAATCTCTTTAATTAGTAATAATTAAAGGAAATTAATTCAAAGCCCAAAAGAGAGCCCAAGTTAGAACCCAGGATCTGGAGAATTCTACGCACCAGCTCACACTTCCAGAAGGTCCACGTGGATAACAAACTCATAACAAACTCACAACAGAAAGTTGTTGCCCAACGGCCTTGAAACGGCTGCAAGTTGCCGCAGATCTGCGGCAGATCTGGGGCCGTTTGAGCCCCAGATTTCTGCCACCTGTCCAGGTTCCAGATACTTCTCTCTGAGGCCTATAAATACAGGACCAGGGCCTTCGTAAAGAGAGAGGTAGAGGAGGAGAGAGGAGAGATTAGAGATTAGATGTTTGTATTTTGTAGGATTTCTCTCTAGGATTTTTGTAGTGCTCTAGATCTTCTTCCTCCCTAGAAATTCTGTAAAGAGAGAGTTTGTAAGAGAG
This sequence comes from Agave tequilana, assembly GCA_038442645.1. Taxonomy (NCBI): domain Eukaryota; kingdom Viridiplantae; phylum Streptophyta; class Magnoliopsida; order Asparagales; family Asparagaceae; genus Agave; species Agave tequilana. The sequence continues at coordinate 90,186 of JAVJIF010020558.1, forward strand.
AGAAAGCTTGTGTATACCAAGGTGTGACAACTTGTGAAGCAAGGATTGATCCATTCTCTTCTCTCTTCTCTTGCATTTTCTAGTATTACTTGCTTTCTTTAATTCTAGCTTTACTTTACTTGAACTTTAATTCATGCTTTGCTTTTCTTTTATTATGGCTAGTAGCTAACTTTTCTAACATGAACTAGCTAACCACTAACCTTGCTAACTACTAACTCATGGGTGATTGCTATCTTTAATCTTGCAAGTTGTATGGTCTTCTCTTCTCCGATGGGTTACTTTCATTGCTTGGCAAGTTCTTGTTGTAATTCCATATGATTCATGTGTGCCTCATTTAGAGCCTTGTCTTTAGAACAAGTGCCTTGATGGAACATGGAGATGGATCACCAAACATATGCTATTTGTTGTACAACTTCTTTACTTCAATTAATGAATGTTGTATCTTCTTTCTTAGCATCCCTTGAGTGTCGCTCTTTTGATTCCATTATTGAAAGTCTATCTTGTAGGCCAATGACATCTATGAGTCTACAAGACAAGTCCAAGAGTGATCACCCGTCATTCAAGTGGGAAAGTAATTAGACCAACACGCAAGACAAATCTTTGCCGATGAATCAACATGAGGCACGCATTCACCATCACGGAGTTTAGTAAGTTTTTAGTAAGGTAGTAAGGTTAGCTAGTCATGGTTTTCTCCATCTTCAAATCTTTTACAAGTTTTCTTTTCTTTTTAGTGTTAATCCAAAAGCCAATCTTGTTTTGATTTCTTTTCATTTTCCATCATGAACATATCCACCGATTCTTTCATTTCTTTTTCCATGTTTTATTAATTCTTTTAAGACAAAGAAGAATCTTCGTTTTTCTTTCTTCACTACGAACCGTAAAGCTTCCATCGTGAGCTCTCCTCGAGGATCGACCCGTATAAGCTCTTTGCTACTACGGAGATTGGAAAGGATACATTAATCATTTGAAATACATTTGTGGAGTGATCAAGCACTAAGGTTGACTCTAAACCTTCCCTCTTTTACATAATATCTGTGCAAATACTTCACACTATCTTTTCCTAATCAATTTTTGGCGCCGTTGCCGGGGAGAGCAACGGTTTTTGTTTTAAAGTGAGAAATTAAACGAATCTTCTTCTCTGTTGCAGGTTACAGGTGAAGAAAACAGGAAAATTTGCATTGCAGAAACATATAAGTGGCTCTGGGCTTCTGCTCTTGAAAGCAGAAACCAGTTGCCCTCTGAATTACCGCGGAATCTGGGCAAAAGCCGCAGATTTGCGGCAAGGAGGAGTGAACTACTAACAAGATTTCTGCAGGGTTGCTTGCTCTGCAAAATACAGCTGCTGCAATACTTAAATTCTTGTATGCTTCACCTTATATCTGCTAATAATCAACAGTAAAAAATTGGTTGAAAAGTTAAAAATTGATTAGACATTTGCATTCTAGGCACGTGTCTTTTCAATACATTTACTTAAACTGTTGAAGAGTGCTGGATGCAAGGTACGTGCGCATTGCATGTTGACTAGGACTCACTCCTTGTTTGATTTTTATAGCTTTGAGTGAACCTTGTTTGTTTATATCGTACACTTGCACAAAATCGATTCTAAGGGCATCACCCATAAATAAGATAAGGTGGGGATTTTATCACCCTTTCCTTAGCCCAAAAATCATTTCCAAGTACTCACAATCCCAAGCTTCTAATAAAAACTGATAGACGTTGGCCCTAGGGACATCCGGACTCACTTAGGAGATTATCCTAAGGGGGAAAAGTGTTAGAAATTGACTTTTGCAAAATCAGTGTCTAGGAAAGGGATTAAGGGCCGAAAGCCCGAAGGTTGGTGGTTACTTAATTAAGGAACGTCTTTGACGGAAAACCTCCCAACAACCTTGCCCTTACCTGGCTGATTAGCTTGTAGTCAAAGTCTACACTAAACCTCTTATGGACGATCTAATCAGTTAGGAGTCGTCTAGGTCCAGGAATCCTAGATAGCTTGGATTGATTTTTTCTTTTATTGTTTGTTATTTTATTTTTCTTTTTCGCTGGTGTGATCGGTGCACGTTGTTTGTGACTGTATATGCAAGAGTGGTTCCGTGATCCTAATTCTGCAAGACTTATTAGACTTTCTGCACTTACACAACCACTTGACACAATGGAAAACAACGTCTCACTTCAAGATCGATTCTACCCGATTCGCACCTCCCTTCCATCATGCATTCTTCTCCCCGAACCCAATGGAAATTACTTTGAGCTGAAACCGCAATTCATTAATACACTTCCCCGATTTCATAGTCTAGAGTCTGAGGACGCGTACCTCTTTATTCGTGAGTTTGAAGAGGTATGCCAAATGATGAGAATTTCCCAACTGACCGAGGATGCTGTTAGGTTAAGGTTCATACCGTTTGCACTTAAGGATTTAGCTAAGAAGTGGCTTTACAATCTTCCCGTCAGTTCTATATCTTCTTGGGATGATTTTGTTAAGGTCTTTCTTAAGAAATTCTATCCTATTCACAAAACAGCCCTCATGCGGAAGAATATCATGCAATTCAAGCAGGAACCAAATGAACCTTTCTGGAAGTATCTTGAGCATTCCAAAGACCTTCTAGCCCTGTGTCCTCTTCACGGCATAGAGAAATGGCGTTTATGCCAGATTATCTATGACGGTCTAGATTACGAAACGAAAACCCTCCTTGAATCCATGTGTCAAGGGGAATTTTGAAGAAAGATGAACATCAGGGGTGGGATCTCTTTGAAACTTTAGCTGAGAAAACCATTCAGTGGGAGTCATGCCCTGATAAACCCACTCCCACCACTTCCAGAACTGGTATGCCCTCCATAGAATCCTCTATAGCCGCAGAAGCCAAGATCACACAATTGATGAAGAGGATAGAACTGCTTGAGTCTAGGAGAAATTCTGTTGTAAATCAGGTCAACCCATCACCTCTGATCAAACCGGGTTGCACCTACTGTCATGATCTCAACCATGTCTTTGAGGAGTGTCCTTTGTATCAGCCCCAATCATATCAGGAGAACTTGAATGCAGCATTTACCAGACCCCCATATTCCAACACTTACAATTCAGGATGGCAGAACCATCCAAATTTTTCGTGGAGTCAGTCTGGTCCTGAGCATCATAGGCCACCATTTTCACATCCTTATAATGCTCAGTCTCACCCATCCAGTTTCAATCGGAATGCACCGAATTTTCATCCATCTCAAAGTCCACCACAGTCACAACCTTATCAAAGTCCACCACACTACCAATCACAATTCCATTCTCCATATTATCAACATCCACCCCAGAATGATTCAAAAATATCAGAGTTGAGAAAAATGTTAGAAACCTTTACAAAAAACTATCAACAGGATATGAATAGAGTTCAGGTCCAAATTGGGCAATTGGCTAATTCAGTAAATGAGAGACAAAAAGGAATGTTACCAAGCCAGCCATTGCCAAATCCCAAACATGAAGACACGGGCCCAAGTCATTGTCATGCTATTCATACCCTGAGATCTGGAAAACAGATAGACAATAAGGTTTCTAGTCAATCAACTCATCCAGTACCAAAGCCAACACCTCCTGTCCTAATGCAACCAGCTTCTGACAAACCATCTTCTAGTACAGAGCCATCCACTTCAAAAGCCAAGGGTAAAGAAAAGGTAGATGAGCAACCTTATAAGCCTAGTATACCATTTCCAAATAGGCTTATAAAAACAAGACAAATGCTCATATGGAGAAAATAAAAGAAATGTTCAACAAGGTCCAAATCAGTGTCCCTCTTCTTGATTCCATACAACAAGTGCCATCATATGCCAAATTCTTGAAGGAAATGTGCACCAAGAAGAGGAAAACACAAGTCCCTAAGAAAGTCTTCCTAGCATCAACCATTAGCGAGTTGTTCACTGGTCCAATTCCTGTTAAATACAAAGACCCAGGGAGCCCCACCATTTCATGCATCATAGGACAGACTACCATCAATAGGGCACTGCTTGATTTAGGGGCCAGCATCAATCTCCTACCTTTTTCTGTGTACCAACAATTAGGGTTAGGCGATCTTCTCCCTACCCAAATGACCATACAATTGGCTGATCGCTCTGTCACTAGACCCCAGGGGAAATTCACGATGTCCTTGTCAAAGTTGGGGAATTCATTTATCCTGTTGACTTTGTAGTCCTTGAAACAAAACCTGTGTCAAATTCCAATCAAAGGGCTCAAATTCCTGTCATTTTGGGACGACCATTCCTGGCTACTGCAAATGCCATCATTAATTGCCGGAATGGATCAATGAGGTTAACCTTTGGTAACATGACTCATGAACACAATGTCTTCCACACACAACCTCGTAAAACAAAAGATCAAACATTTGAGGTTTGTTTCATTAGTAACAATTGTGAGGAAGAAGGTGAAGATCCAAAAGATGAGTCACAATCTTGTGATTCTCTTATCCGAGTACCCTTTCAAAAGGGGAAAGTTGATTTGGATATTTTCACTTTCAATGAGCCAACTCTGACTGTATTCGAACCTCCGATTGATATATCCTTTGAAGACCTGTTTGCTAATGAGATCATGTGTCTAGATGAGTCAACTCGGGGTCAGCTAACTGATTGCACACTTCCGGATGTTGACCTTAGTTTTGAAGAATTTTATGGAGAGGAGCTGAAATTCCTTAACATTGGAAGTGTTGAGATTCAGAGTGAGAGTGGTGATAAGGAATTTTTTAGTGAACAATGTGGTGGAATGAGGGTGAATGATAATAATAAACAATTGAATCTGGAAATACCTAGGGCTAAAATAATTCAAACCGTTTCCCAACTGAGCTCACGAAAGCAGACGCACTGGAACGATGGGAAACGGGCCAGAGGAAAACGACCAAAAGCCTAGGTAATGTTTACACTTGTATATACTCTTTGTAAATAATTTTTTGCATTTTCTTGTAAATAAAAGTTTCTTACCTCTTACCTATTTCATGCATACATATATCATGATGCATTGGGGACAATGCATGAGATAGGTATGGGGGGTAGATTCTAACCTAGGATTTTTCATTTTCTTTTTAGGCTTTTTAATTTTAGGATTTTCATTTTCTTTTTAGGTTTTTATTTTCTTTTTAGATTTTATCTTTCTTAGTAGATTTTCTATTTTTTAGATTTTACTTTTTCTTTTAGAAAAATATTAAAAAAATAAAAGAGAAAAAAATACAAAAAAATAAGGAAATTCTTGATCCATGTTTAAAGAATCAAGCTTGAATTTAGGGATTAAGGAAGCTCTTAACTAAGATTTCTAATTATAAGTCGAAAAGAGGAGTTTTGTTAGATTTTTAGGTTAAGTAATAAAGGATTAGAAAAATTACTAGATTTTAATTCTTTCTTTAGGATATATACATTAAACATATTGAAGGATTAATCAAAGACTTTGTGACTTTATTTACATATATATATATAATAAAAAATAGAAAAAGAAAAAAAATAAATATGTATATAAATAAATAATAAATACTTAGCCACTAATTAAGCTGGTTAGTCGTGCCTCAAGAAGCATTGCCAATCACGCCTAAAGGTGGTTAAGTCCTTAAATTCCTTCGTGGCCTTTTTTACTCGAGTCCTCGAACCCGAGGGATGTTTTCTCATCTGGTGCCCTAAGACTGTCTGGTTTGGGAGTCATCGGTAAGAGACTCGTTACAAGGGTAAACTAGAAAGCCTAAGGATGCTAAGGAAAAATAAATAAAAAAATATTGTATATATAAATAAATAAAAAAAATGTTATATATATTAGTAAATAAATGAACTTAGTCTAAGAAAGATCCTTCATATTTATAGATGTATATATCCTAGGATTGATGCAAAATCCGATTTTTGATCTTTTCACTAAAAACTTAACCTAAGATGAAAACAAAACTCCAAATAGACGCTTATAAGAGGAATGACAAGTTTAGGGTAACCTGAAACCTATAACTTAAGTGAGAAACTTTAAAAATGGATCAAAATTTTCACTAACCCTTTTATTTTTCTTTATGGATTTTGTGGGTGCAATCTGCTGAAAACCCTCAGGAGACAACACTCCTCCTCTAGGGTAACCTAGAGGTTTAACGGCTTGTTGCACGTGCTCAGTGCAATCGCGTCACCTGCGAAAGTGGTGTAATAAAATTGGTAGTATAGTTTTTCTTTCCTTTGTTTTGCTCGGGACGAGCAAAAGAATAAGTGTGGGGATGTGATTGATATACAATTTTGCATATTTTACCACATCATTTCCTTGCATATTGCAAATAAAAATATGATTTTTAATGTTCTTCTCTCTATTTTTTGTAGGTCCACATTTGAAATAAGAAAAGGCCCAAAATCTCTTTAATTAGTAATAATTAAAGGGAATTAATTCAAAGCCCAAAAGAGAGCCCAAGTTAGAACCCAGGATCTGGAGAATTCTACGTACCAGCTCACACTTCCAGAAGGTCCACGTGGATAACAAACTCATAACAAACTCACAACAGAAAGTTGTTGGCCAACGGCCTTGAAACGGCCGCAAGTTGCCGCAGATCTGCGGCAGATCTGGGGCCGTTGAGCCCCAGATTTCTGCCACCTGTCCAGGTTCCAGATACTTCTCTCTGAGGCCTATAAATACAGGATCAGGGCCTTCGTAAAGAGAGAGGTAGAGGAGGAGAGAGGAGAGATTAGAGATTAGATGTTTGTATTTTGTAGGATTTCTCTCTAGGATTTTTGTAGTGCTCTAGATCTTCTTCCTCCCTAGAAATTCTGTAAAGAGAGAGTTTGTAAGAGAGAGAAAGCTTGTGTATACCAAGGTGTGACAACTTGTGAAGTAAGGATTGATCCATTCTCTTCTCTCTTCTCTTGCATTTTCTAGTATTACTTGCTTTCTTTAATTCTAGCTTTACTTTACTTGCACTTTAATTCATGCTTTGCTTTTCTTTTATTATGGCTAGTAGCTAACTTTTCTAACATGAACTAGCTAACCACTAACCTTGCTAACTACTAACTCATGGGTGATTGCTATCTTTAATCTTGCAAGTTGTATGGTCTTCTCTTCTCCGATGGGTTACTTTCATTGCTTGGCAAGTTCTTGTTGTAATTCCATATGATTCATGTGTGCCTCATTTAGAGCCTTGTCTTTAGAACAAGTGCCTTGATGGAACATGGAGATGGATCACCAAACATATGCTATTTGTTGTACAACTTCTTTACTTCAATTAATGAATGTTGTATTTTCTTCCATAGCATCCCTTGAGTGTCGCTCTTTTGATTCCATTATTGAAAGTCTATCTTGTAGGCCAATGACATCTATGAGTCTACAAGACAAGTCCAAGAGTGATCACCCGTCATTCAAGTGGGAAAGTAATTAGACCAACACGCAAGACAAATCTTTGCCGATGAATCAACATGAGCCACGCATTCACCATCACGGAGTTTAGTAAGTTTTTAGCAAGGTAGTAAGGTTAGCTAGTCATGGTTTTCTCCATCTTCAAATCTTTTACAAGTTTTCTTTTCTTTTTAGTGTTAATCCAAAAGCCAATCTTGTTTTGATTTCTTTTCATTTTCCATCATGAACATATCCACCGATTCTTTCATTTCTTTTTCCATGTTTTATTCATTCTTTTAAGACAGAGAAGAATCTTCGTTTTTCTTTCTTCACTACGAACCGTAAAGCTCCATCGTGAGCTCTCCTCGAGGATCGACCCGTATAAGCTCTTTGCTACTACGGAGATTGGAAAGGATACATTAATCATTTGAAATACATTTGTGGAGTGATCAAGCACTAAGGTTGACTCTAAACCTTCCCTCTTTTACATAATATCTGTGCAAATACTTCACACTATCTTTTCCTAATCAGAGGTACATCGGTGTCACTCTCAACGTAAGCCTCTCTCTCTTACTTATATTAATCTCAGTCTAAACTATACTTACAAAGAAATAAAAATTACATGAAAAGAAAACAAAAACCTACACTACAAAGAATGAAAAACTGGACTAAATCCTATCTCTGCATGGTCGTCCCCATTTACAGTGAATAACCTGCCTTTTATAGGCAAAAACCCAGTGGGGAGAGGCGTGAGAAGATAGGGGGAGCAAACGCTCCCCTAACTGAAATGATAAGACTGCAGAAACACGGGTTTCGTCGCGTTTTCGCAGCCTGGCTATGGCCAGGTGGCCACAGCCGGGGGGTGGTGCCTCCTAGATTCGCGTTCTGCCTTTATCTTCAACTGGATTTCTCGTTTCAGCTCTTGGATTTGATGAAATGATCTTTAATTGTTGGCTTTAACCACTTGATTTGGGAAGATCCATTTCAACCGATTTTCAACCTCTCTGATTTGCCAAGATCTTCCCTGATTCCCTGATTTTGAATTTATTCTGAATTAAATCAGAATTTGGTGGGCTTTTTGGGCTCGTTTCTCTTCCCTCTTCTTTAGTACTAGGCCTGCAAATAAATTAAACAATAATTAGGAAAAGCAGAGTTTATTCTATAATAGATATGATAATATGATAATAAATATGCAATATTAGCGATTGATCAGTGGATACTTTGGTCCCTGCAAGACTGCTGAAAAAGATCTACAAAGTGGGTTCTATTGGCCCTCTTTGTTCAAAGATGCTTATGAATTTTGCAAGACGTGCCTTAGATGCCGGATGGTAGGAAGGATCTCAAAACGAGATATGATGCCCCTCAACCCAATTCTAGAAATAGAACTCTTTGATGTTTGGGGCATCGACTTTATGGGTCCATTTCTTAATTCACTTGGAAACCAATATATATATTGGTTGTTGTGGACTATGTGTCCAAGTAGGTAGAAGCCATTCCTAGTAGAACTAATAATAACAAAGTTGTCATAAAGTTTTTAAAAGAGAATATTTTCTCAGGCTTCGGAACCCCTCGTGCTATCATCGTGATAATGGCACTCACTTTTACAATAGATCTTTTGAAGCTCTTATGCGAAAGTATGTCATAACTCACAAGTTGTCCACACCTTATCATCCTCAAACCAGTGGGCATGTTGAGATTTCCAATAGACAAGTCAAGCTTATCTTGGAGAAGACTGTGAACCAAAACTGGAAAGATTGGTCTACCAAACTTGTAGATACCTTATAGGCCTATAGGACCGCTTTCAAGATGATTCTAGGGATGTCTCCTTATAGGTTAGTCTATGGTAAAGCTTGCCACCAACCCGTTGAGTTAGAGCACCGGGCCTTATGGGCAATTAAGCAGTTGAATTTTGACTTGACTAAGGCCGGTGACCTTCAGAAATTACAAATTTCCGAATTAGAGCAATTAAGAAATGAGGCTTATGAAAATACTAAGATCACTAAAGATAGAGTTAAGATTTTTCATGATAAACACATCATAAGAAAAACTTTCATCCCTGGACAAAAAGTCGTACTCTATAATTCTAGGCTTCATCATTTTTCAGGAAAATTATAATCGAGATGGACTGGGCCATTCGTTGTAAAAATCGTGTTTTCACACGGTGCTGTAGAGATCAGTGACACCAAGAATGGAAATGATTTAAGATAAATGGTCAACGCCTTAAACCTTTCTTGGAATCGGTGCCGGTAAATGAAACGGCTATGGGTCTTTTTTGACCCAGTGTATTAGTAACTTTCCTTTTTTTCATTTTATTTCATGCATCGATACATTTCTTTCATACATTGGGGACAATGCATGAGATAAGTGGGGGGGAGGGCTCTAACATGACTAATATAAAAAAAACAACAAAATATATATGTATATATATATATATATATATATATATATATATATATATATATATATATATATATATATATATAATATATATATAAACTTTTTGAAAGGTAAAAACAATATTTTGATATATTTTTTGTAAGAAATTAAGTCAATTTAAGGAATAAGAAAATCATAATTAGGATTTCTTATACTTGGTCAAAATAAGATAACTTATTTGATTTTCAGGGTTAGGAAGAAAATTGATGAAAGTAAGTTAGTCTTGATCTTTACTTTGAAGAAATATGCACACTTTATACACTTACACACTTAGGGTTCAAAGACAAAAATTCTTATGCCTTATATAATATATATATATATATATATATATATATATATATATATATATATATATATGCAAATCTGATTATTAATTAGCTAGATGCTTTGTGCTAAGCAAGCCTTGGTATTTATGCACAGATAATTAGAGAAGTTTGAAAAAAATTATATATATAAATCCTCTGATTAAGCTATGTATTTGTGCCTCATAAAGCATAAGTATTCACGCATAAAAGGGGTATATTTTATAAATAAAAATCCTTGGTTTCGTGGCCTTGTCTACTCTAATGTTTAAGTCCTTAGGGGTGTTTTCTCACCTGGTGCCCTAAAACTGTCCGGTTTGGGTGTCACCGACTAAAGGCTCGTTACATGGGCAGATTAGAAAGCCTAAGGGAATTGAGAAATAAATACCACCAAAAAATAAATATAAATAAGGCATAAGAGTTAATGTTAAAGAACCCTTAGTCAAACTTCATAGTCACGATAGTGCATATGACTCAGGGTGAAGTAATAGACTAGATGAGAAATACAATTTGAATCCTTACTTTGATTGATGATATATTTTTGAATATAGACTAAGTCTAGGAATGAAAAGTTTGATATTCCTACAACTTATAGATTACTTAAACTCTTACAAATATACTTCAAATATTTTCTCTTTTCAAAATGCTTTTTGAAAATACTAATTTTGTTTCTCTTTCTTTATGGATTTTGTGGGTGAAATCCACTGAAACCCTCACGAGATAAAACTCGTCCTCTAGGGGTAACCTAGAGGTTTAACGGCTTGTTGCACATGCTCAGTGCATTCGAGTGACCTGTGAAAGTGGTCTAATAATTGATCAGAATTAGTTTTAATGTTTTGCTCGAGGGCGAGCAAAAGATAAGTGTGGGGGTGTGATCGGTCACATATATTGCGTATATATTGTCATATTACTATGTGTATTATCTAAATAAATCATATTAATATGTTCTATTTTTCTTTATAAAAGCAGGCCCCTTGCTAAAGGATAGGAAAGAGAAACGAGCCCAAAAGCCCATTAAATCTGATTTAATTCAGAATAAATTCAAAATCAAAAAATCAGGACAGATCTTTGCAAATCAAAGAGGTTGAAAACTGATTGAAATAAATCTTCCCAAATCAAGTGGTTAAAGCCAATAATTAAAGATCGTTTCGTCAAATCTAGGAGCTGAAACAGTGAATCCAGTAAGACAAAAGGGAGCCAAAAGCCACGCCAACCATATCTCCACCAGGATGTGGCCACTTGGCCACATCCTGGCCGTGGATCCATGGCCAGAGCCGTGGATCCATGGCTTATTGGTGGAGATAAGGGGAGTGTTTGCTCCCCTTATCTCCTCACTCCTTTCCCTATGGGTTTTTGCCTATAAAAGACAGGGTTTTGTACTGAAAAAGGGACCAAAACTTAGTTTTAGTTTTTCTCTTTTTATTTATGGTTTAAGCTCTTTGTTAGATAGTATAGAAGTTGTATCTTTATTTCATAATTTGTAGTTCAGTTCAAATACCAGTGAGAGAGAGGAATTGAGCAATTATAATCTGAAGATTGAAGTGACATCAATAAAAGGATCAAGCTTTCTCTTTTTTCACTCCAATTCACGGGTATGTTTTGTCTAATTTACATGTATTATTTTTCATCTTTCATGAGTAGCTAAATTCATTTTCTGGGCTCACTATTGTTCCTCTCTCCGATCCCTCTTCTTTTTGAATGGTTTTGATGAAAAGACCCAATGAATCATTTGCATACCTAAACTAAAGCCTTTCTTCTTTCAAAGTGTTCTTGAAGGCACATGAGGATAGGTTTGGATTTCTAAATTTCTCTTTCTTTTAAAGCTTCTCTTGAACTTATTTTTATTTCATACTTGATATACTTGATGATTTAACATTCAACTCAAGATGATTTCATAAAGAAAAGAGTTAACTTTCCAAACTATCTTATTTGCTTTGTTTAAAACTTTCTAAACTCAAGCTTAAGTTTTTGCCTATGATCAAGTTGAGGCATTAAGAATTTCGAGAGAAGAGCACATCGTTGAGTAGTGAGATAGTGAGCCCAGATCTTCT
>JAVJIF010020559.1:0-53730 GCA_038442645.1 Agave tequilana
TCTCGTTCATCATGTCGTAGAGGAGCACATCTGATAGGCATAGTATAATTGTCGTCTTGTGCAGAAGTCGATGTCGTTCCAGTCATCATCCTCCATCTTTGATGGCTGTTTCTCAATACCAGTAGGGCCTTGTGTGTACCCTCCTTCACGAGCCACGATGTTACTCGCATCTTTCACAACAGGAAGTTGACTTCCCGTCGAATTTCTCCACCTCGACTTGGTTGTCGTGGTCGTCTTGCTAGCCACCACTCTGATACCATTATTGATGATCTATCACCGATCAAACAATAGAGGAATACCAAGTCGAAGACTCGGAAGTGAAAGCGGAAGCGTAGAAAATCTACCACTAGCAGGCAATCACCACACAACTAAGGAACACAAGATTTAACGTGATTTGGTAATGTGCCTACGTCCACAGGAAGGAGGGGAGAAATATTTTTTAAGAAAATTCAAGAGTTGTAATGAGATCTCTCTCACAACTCTCAATGGGGGAATTCTAAAATTTTTCTTGAATTCTTAACACACATTCAAAAGGCCCCCACAGGTTTTATATAGGCACCTAAGATGATCCTAATACAACACGAACTCAAATCACATTCTTTAGAGAAATAGGAAACCAATATCCAAATCAAATAGGAGACAGATCCGTATTAGGAAACTGTCAAAATCTGAATTCTTCTCCAATAGATATGAGGTATTCCAAATACTAACACTTCGCGCGTGCCAAAAAACTCTATGCAACCGCAAACTGGTGAAGGATCCTACACATTCCTACCTGTTGATTGTCCTCAAAAATTCCATCAGCCATGATGCAGACATCGGCCCCATCTTCTCGCCAAGTCTCTCTCTCAGATCCGCAAGAAAAGGAAAAGTCCTCATAGCTTTTGCTTGGGAGTGAGGGTAGCTAAAATGTTCAAATCCCCCAACAAGAATGGATTCAGACCTTTTGCGAGGAGAAAAAACTTTCAAATTTCCTGCCTCTTCACTGTCATTATCACCCATAACAACCCAAGCTTTTTCCTTGATTATTCTAGTCATCAATCATTTTCAGAAGTTTACAAGTAATCAATAAAGAAAGGGCCTTGTGGCTTGAGTTAGCCTCTTGAAAAAAGATTATTCTTTTGTGTGGCCCCTGAGCTAGACAATGACTTGTTTTTGCAGGAGAGAGAAAAGTGTGAGACAATGGGTTGGTGGGATCTACATAAAATGTTTAAGTTTTATTTTTTTCATCTTGCTATCAACCAGCACTCTCAGATAAGCAAGTTCGATCTTTATACAGAGAAAAACAATTAGGTCTCTATTTTGTTGCTGATATGTTTTGAACTCGTGATATTTTCTGAAAAGAATCAAGTTTGTTAATCTAATTTAATTGATTAGTTATTCAACTACCCATGCAGACTTACTGAGCACTTTGTCAGAGCTTACGAGTCAAAACTGTTTACTGTAGTCTGATGATATCATATTACCATGATTGTGAACCTTGGTTTGCTGTTGCTAGAATGGCCCAATAATTGTGAAGATTCTGAGCTTTTCCCTGTTGGTTTGGTTCATAATTAATCTAGTTTTTAGGTACTAAATCATTTAGGGTTGGCGAGTGAAAAGATGAGGCCTTCATATTTTAAGCAGAGGCTATCTCATATTTGCATAAACGTGAAGGTTTTTTTTTTTATGCATTTTTTTTGAGAAAAGATTCTGAACTTGGAGGAGAAAGAGAGAGAATCTTGAACTTGCAAAAAAAAAAAAACATATGTAGATATAATTATATCAAGGCATTCTCTCAAAAAAATTTATATGAAGCAATTTGAGTGTAGGAAGATACATGATGTTTTGTAAAAGTTACATATAGGATCTGTTTGGTTGTCGTAACTGGACGTAATTCGTAAGTTGTAATTGGTAAAGTCTTTTGCCATTATAATGAGTTACATGCATGTAAGTTTTATGGCGTTTGGTTGGTAATATAAAGTTGTAAGTGAAAAAGTGTATTGTGTTTTACGGTGTTTGGTTGTCGTAATGTGTAAGTACTAAGTGAAAAGTTGACCATAAAATTAACTATTTGGTGATTTAAAAAATTTTAATATTATAAATAAAAATTAAAAATGCTAAATATTAAAAAAATTAATATTAACATAAAAAATAATACAAATTTGCATGACACAAAATTAACTGTAACTGCGCTGTAAGTGAGTGGTAATTGGGTTGCAAGTGAGTGGTAATTGGGTTGTGTGAGTCTTTTACGAATTACAGTCCAAACAAACATCGAAGTTGTAATTGAGTTGTAAGTCATTTACGAATTACGGACTTTTACGCGAAAAAAAGCCCCATATTACATAAATATGATTAGTTACTCGGTAGTTTTATTTTATTTTTTTGATGGATTTTGGAAACTTATATACAGTTTAAAACAAAAATTTGGAAAGAATCACTATTACCACTCCTTTTCTTTTATTTTGGTTGCTTAAATGCTAATTTTAATTTTGTTTATCTCTCTCATTTGTCAAGGGTGTGGGCTCTCCCATAGGCTGTGAGCTGACTAGATTTCATTAGGACATGCTTATGGGACACTCATCTCAACAACCAACCAAATAGCTAGTGTTTTTGTGTTAAAATATGAATCCCACTAAGCCTACTTTGGGACCCAAATCTGAGTCAAAAGGTATAGATATGGGAGCCCAGATGAAACATGGGCCCCATTTGTAAAATGTGAAGTTGACAGATGTAGGTAATAATAATACATTGGGATTTGAGATATTTGATAAAAAATTATTAGAAGATACCAATACCAAAACTTTAGACTATGATCAACAATGATATTCTAACTAGTGATCAGTAGTAGCTCAGAACCTGCACCTTATGAAATATTCTCTCCTCCCACTTATTGTGGGTGGATTTTGACTAGACACGGAGTTTAAAAAACTCTGGTTGAAAGTTTGAATATTAGAATTTTCATTTTTATCCTTACAACTAGTTAAAGAAGAAGAGTATTTTTGTTATAAAGAAAAAAAGTAAAGATATTACTCCGTACTTTATGAAAGTGTTTTTTTTGCGTGATTTTGGTCTGAAAAATGTTGATGGCCTATAAAACGCCGATATCTTTGTCACATCAGCGTTTTCATGAATGAGTGTTTGATTAGCATTAAAAAAAGTAATGATTACAATTATTCTTACTTGGCCTCCTGAATAGTTTCTTTCGCTCAACTTACTGAAACCATTAGAAAAGCTATTGTTGCTACAGTAGCATCCCAGTGATTGCGAACTGATTGACGCGTACTCAGTTCTCGCGTTTTTCAAGGAACCACCACACAACCCCTGTATTGAAAATGATAAAAGTAGTATTGGAATTCAAAATGGACCAATAATTTGAGACAAATTTTTTTCTAAAAAAGTGATCTACTATTTCGGACGGAGAGAGTATTTGTTCTATCTGTGATTCTCTTCGCTCAGAACAAAAAAGAAAGGTAAAATTATTCTCTTAACTTCTCTCTCAAAAAAAAATTTATTCTCTTGATAAAATTTGAATGGGAGTAAGATTAGCATTTTTCTTCCATATCTTTACGCTCGACTGTGCCAACAGAAGCCCACATGTTGGCGCCGACTCGAAACGTCACTCGCATGTTTTTCTCAAATCAAACCTCACAAATTCACTCAAATAAAAATACAAAAAATCAAAATTTCCACGTTTAATAAGAAGTTATTGATTTATATTGAGGTGGAATAAAATCTAGACCTTCCCTTTATTGAAATAAAATAAAATGAAGTTTAGTTATTGTTGTAATTATTTTTTTTTATTTTTTATTTTTTGCCACGAGAATTATTTATTTTGAAGATGATCTTTGTAGTTGCCTGACTTGACTCAGTTCTCTTCATGGCAACCTTCCAAGTCTCAGCACACCTAAACCTAAACAGACCCAGTCTAAAAAAAACCAATAAGTAAAGACTTTACACTAAAATTAATAAAGTAATTAATTAATAAAACACAAAAAAGAAATAGATTTATTAAAAATAATTTATTAATGATTGAAATTGTGTACTGATAATCATATGCATGTTAACTAACACATTTTGTGATGACTAATTAATCATTATATTAAATTAATTAGGGCAAATGAAGCATGAAGCGAACAGTGATTCTCAGGCTCATTTTCTGCAATAAATGATTCATGTCACAGAATGCTGCATTTCTTTTTCTCTTTTTCTTTTTTCTTTTTTTTGCAGTAAACCAATTATCATAGATTCGTGGTTCACAATTTAGCAAAGTTAGGAATTTAGAAATGGTAATAATATTTTCCTGAAAAGAAAAGAAAAAATAAAATAAAATGGTGAAAATATGATCACATAAATAAGGGGAAGAAACTTTGACGTGCATGCGTGTCAGTAGCTGGGCCAACATGCGGGTGTCTCCCATTCCCACGGCAAGATCATGTTCCCTTGTCAACTAAACAAATTGGAATTAAACATTTAGAAACAAAACTATTTATATTATTTATTAAATTTGAAAAAGATAGCCACAAAATAGTTATCTTTTTGTTTGAAGTCTCAACAACTGTTTTTTTTTTTTTTTTTAAAATCCGTCAGGGTAGAAATCTTGCCATTCAAGCTTCATCAAAGTCAAAATCTTATGCATCATTATTACTGGAAAAAGAGAAATAAAGTATTATATAATTCTAAAAAGTAACGAAATAATTTAAGGGTATTTTATTATAAAATCTGCATTTAATATTTACACAAAAGACCTCCCCAAATATAATTACCAAAATCGATCTCTGACATGTCACACTAACATCCACGCTTTCGCGTCGTCAGGGTGACGCTGATGAGCGAAAATATGTTATTTTTGCATCCAGATTTGACAAATCCGGACGCGAAAATAACTAAAATTTGCGTCTGGGGTTCTGACAACCTGGACACAAAATAGTTTAAATTTTGCGTTCAAATTTGACAAACCGGACTCAATTTTAACTAAATTATGTGTCTGGGTTTGACAAACTTGGACTCAAATGTCTCTTTGATTAAAAAAATTTCTTCTTCTTCTTTCTTCTCCCTACACCTTACAAAAACCCCATTTTCTCCCTCTCTCTACCTTCCCGCCGCCCTCTTGTCGTCAGCCCTCTCATCATCGACGGTGGCTGCGGAGGAGAAAAGAGAGGCATAAGAGATGTAGGAGAAAGACGGAGAAAGGAGAGGACAGGAGGGGGGTAGCTGATGCTGCCCCTCCCTATGCTGGAGACAGGGTGGATGTGGCTCTCTCGCCTGCAACAGGAGGGGAGGGGAGAGGGCGAAGGGGGAGGCAGAGGAGGTGAGGAGCAGGTGGGCGCGGACGACGAAGGAGAGGGGAAAATAGGGGCGAGGGTGAGGAGGGTGAAGGTGCGAGGGAAGGAGGAGGGGGGTTGAGGATTTTGGAGGAGGTGAGGAGGCGGAGGAGGTCGGGATTGGGGGGCGCGTGCGAGAGAGGGAGTAAAAGAAAAAAACAAAAAATTGTATTCTAGTTTGTCAAAACCGAACGTAAAATTAAGCAATATTTTGCGTTCAGGTTTCGCATTATTACTATAGTGCGTCTGGGTTTGTCGATTATGGACCCAAAAATAACAGAGCCGCGACCTGTTAGTGCCACGCTGGCGGGGTGAAACCGCTGCCCGTCGACGTGGCACCGGCATGGCCTATCTGAGGTCAATTTTGGTAAATAAATTTGAGAGCTTTTTCTTGGAATTAAATATTAAAATAGAATTTATAAAAAAAAGCCCTAATTTAAATACCATATTTCCAAAAAAGAGGTGAAATACAAAAACTTAGATCAAAGTCTAAGGGATATCTTTGTCATTTCGATAAATTCGATCCGTCCAATGTGCCTCCAACTTTCTGACCAATGACAACTAAACACCTGGGAGATCCTCCGACCCCTAAACCTGCACCAGCGGTGCAACAGACTAACTCCCGCTCCGCCTATTTATATAACTCGTCTCACGCTGCTCTCTCTTCAACGGCCGCCCCGCGCTTTCATCACTGTCTTCTTCCATTTTTTTCACAAAAAATCCTCAAGAAATCCTAAATTGTGAAAGAGAAAAAATGGGCTACTCCGAGCTCACCTTCCGCAGGGGGGCACGAATCTCAAAGCCCATCCGACGGCTCCTACTCCCCAAAGTCCTCCTCCTCCCCGCAGGAAAAGCAGTGGTCCCTCCCCTCTGCCTCCGCCTACCTCCTCCGTGAGCAGCGCCTCCTCTTCGTCCTCATCGGCATGGCCCTCGCCTCTCTCCTCTTCGCCTCCTCCCACTCCTCCTCCTTGGCCGCCGCCGCCGCCGCCGCCGGGACCCACCTCGTCGCCAGATCCCTCACGGTGGACCCACCATCACCAGCTTCTACACTATGCCGAATGTCCGCCACGTGGCGGGCAAGGTCCCGCTGGGGCTGAAGCGGAAGGTGCTGAGGGTGGTGGTGACCGACGGCGCGGGGTTCGTGGGGTCCCACCTCGTGGATCGGCTGATCGCGCGGGGGGACAGCGTGATCGTCGTCGACAACTTGTTCACGGGGAGGAAGGAGAACGTGATGCACCATTTCGGGAACCCTAATTTCGAGCTCATCAGGCACGACGTCGTCGAGCCCCTGCTGCTCGAGGTGGATCAGATCTACCATCTCGCCTGCCCGGCGTCGCCGGTTCACTACAAGTTCAATCCAGTCAAGACTATCATATCTTTCTACCTGATTTAATTTAATTTTTTGAAAATTTTGGATTGGTTTAGTTGTCAGATTCCTTTTTGGTATCTTTTAAGTTCTTGAATGATTTTTGTACTGTAAATTATTGTTTTGAGATACGTTTTTGGTAGTGCTTATGAATATCCTTTTACTAATGAATTTTTGTTTTTACTAATGATATTTTTTGTCCTTCCTGAATCTTGCTACAATTTGGTTAATTTTTGGTTTATTGGATTCTAACTTGAAATTTTTGTTTTTTTTCTTGAGAGTAATAAAGACAAATATGACATAATTTTAATTCTCGTTTGTTCCTAGATAAGGTTTTTCTTATATTACTGGTTTTCCCCTTCAAATGTGGCTAGAAATTTTCAATTAAATTACGAATATTTTCGGTATTGAAAATTATTATTTCCTAAGTGGTTGTTTCTGTATTTTTTTATTGGTTTTAATTAGAAAATTTTGCTTTTCTTTACTAGAAGATTAAAGACAAAGACATGAGCTTTCTAGTGCATTAAAGGATTTTAATTTCTCCTCCATAATTAGAAAATTTCCTTTTATGTATTAATAGCCTCCCATCTCAATTCATGTTTCTCGCGCTCACAAAAAGCTTTCTTCTTTAATCCAATTAATTCTTTCTTTTTCTGTAATTACTTTTTTTGGTAAGTAGGGAGGAAGTTGTCCTCAAAATTAAAACTGGTACAAGAAATATTTTCCATTTTTTTTTTTTGTTACCTTAATTCGTGCTGTTGTGGTGGGGCCCGTACAAGACCAACGTCGTTGGGACCCTCAACATGCTTGGCCACGCCAAGAGGGTTGGCGCCCGGTTTCTGCTCACCAGTACCAGCGAGGTTTACGGTGACCCCCTTCAGCACCCCTAGGTCGAGACCTACTGGGGCAACGTCAATCCCATCGGTAAGCTCACCGCCCCATTCCTCCTCCCCCCTAAACTTCATCGCCTTTCTACTGTCCCCCGGGTCTGACTTCAGTGAGCCCCGATAACGCGGGACGGTTGCCGCGATTCCTCGTTACGTTTTTGTCCTTTCTGGTTCTTAAATGATTTCCGCGGGGCATCTGATTCGTAACTCGTGTTTTTTTGTGCGGGGCCCGCCACCAGGGGTTAGGAGCTGCTACGATGAGGGGAAGCGCAGAGGTGATTTTTTGCAAATTTTGTTTTGCATTTTTGCTCCCCTTTTTTTTAAACAAAATGTGTGGATTTACTTTATTTGCTTTGATTTAAATATAATTAACATTTATTTGAATGGGAATTAGGTGAGGATTGCTCGGATCTTCAATACCTATGGGCCGCGCACGTGCATCGACGATGGCCGAGTCGTCAGCAACTTTGTGGCCCAGGTCTGTCTCCTCTTTTCTATCTGACACGTGGCACTATTTATCTTAAATATCAGAAAATTATATTACTTTGACTAAATTTTTATTCATCAAGTTCTCTAAATTTAAGGACATACGGCATGAATTGAAACGGCGTAAAAAATGCAAATATGAGATTTGTTGATGTAAATTGCAAAAAAGGAAATGTGTTTTTTCCCTCTGTTTTTCAAGCGAACTGTCCTGTTCTAATAAATTTTCAATATTATTATATTATGAGGCTCTATATGCAGTATTACAACCTTTTCGTGACAGTCGGGCTCACGCGTTGCAAGGAGTGATGACTAAAAAAGAGTGAGGAATGAGATGCCATTTGATATTATGCTAGTGAAGAATGGTGTGTTCAAGTTTATAAAGGAAGGATAGTGAAAGTGCAAGGTAGAGAGAATTGATGAAGGATAGTGAAACTAATTCATACAAAGTTTGTTGTGCGCAGGGGACAACAGCCTGTCTGAGGAATTCGCCTACCTGGCGGAGACTTGATGCAGCCGGACAAGCAACCAATACGATAGAACAACGAACAACAGAGAAAAGCAATCAACACAATATTTAATGAGGTTCGGCAACGTGCCTACGTCCTCGGGGCAAGGGAGAGAGAGATTTTATTGATTCAACAATCAATACAAACTAATACAAGAGGAAAACTTGAGGGAATTCTTAGGGATACAATACATGAGGGCTCTATCCCCTATTTATAACCACAGAGTCCCTGGATTTAAGGAAACCAAATTGAATTCGATCCCATACAGAAAAGGCTCAAAAAGAAAGTCAAAATGCGCCTGTCGGTTGACCGGTCGGTCGACCGATCCATGCCACGGTCGACCACGCCAGTCGACCGGGCCCAACCGAGACTAAGGCTTTGTCAGTCGGTTGACCGGGCGGTCGACCGCTTCCTTCTGTAAGTTCACCTAGAGGGGGGGGTGAATAGGTGATGGCTAATCTAATGGTCACTTAATGCCTAATAATGCGGAAGCTAAAAACAATTATGACCTAAATAAACTTTTACACTAATCACCACGTATAACCAAAGAGTGTTGCCGAATTCCCGTGAAGGGCTCTGGACAAACTCCTCTAGATTCCTCTTGAATGGGTTGAGGTGCCGCGTTGGCTCTCTTGGTTAAATACAAGTGTTAGCAAACAACCCAAGCAAGTATATATCAATATAAGCACAAGGAATATATCATGCATATAAAGGTAAAGACAAAATAAGTAATGCAAGATATAAACAAGGAGATAGAGAGAGAGAGAAATGGCAATCTCAAACACAAAGGGTTTGTTTCGAGGTTCGAGCACACTTGCTCTACATCCCCGCCTTCGACACACGAAGGATTTCCACTATGCAAGATCCCAATGGATCTCTCCTCGTGCCGCAACACCTACAAGCCCTCAGACTCCCTAGTTCCGTACACATGCAAGCTCACTGCTCGCCGAGGCCGCACCTCGAACCAAAGAGTTCGCAACCGAACTCCAAACCACCACGAGCACACTTGCCCGTCTCCTCAAAGTACAAGAATGAAATCTTGGTGATTCAACACTTTGATCACCAATCAAAGTTCTCACTACAACACTCCTATAGGATGAATAGATCAATGGATGCTCAAGTGTTTGTGTGAGAAAACAAGGAAAGGATCTTTGGTGAAAACTCAAGAAAATCTCTTTTACACTCTTGATAAACTCTCCTTTTAATTGGAAGTATTGGCTCTATTTTGTGGAGAAAAACCTCTGGAATGAATGGGAAAAACTAGCTCTAAGAGTCTCCAAAATCTTGTTCCAAAATAATGACCAAACCCCCAAATTTATAGGCCAGAAAAATATAGCCGTTGGGGTCTGTCAGGCCTGCCGGTCGACCCGTGCGGTCAACCGCCAACGGTCAGAAATCCGACCGTTGGAGCCATGGTCGACCGCCCGGGTCGACCGAGCCACTGGAGCAGAGAGTCGAACTCTCTGTCGGTCGACCCGTACGGTCGGCCGAAATTTCCAGAGAGCAGAGCTCTCTAGAGCAGTCGACCCGTACGGTCGGCCGTCCTCCAGTGCACAAAGGCGTGCACGTCTGTGCACGTCGGTCGACCGAGCCGGTCGACCGACTTCAGGGTTAGTTGACTATAAAGGTAGCAAGTCGACTAGCTGAAGCCTGAAACAGTTTTCTGGGATTAAAAAGTTAGTCTTTTTGGCTCAAATAAAATCCCATAAAATACTTAAAAATCTACAAAATAGTTTAACCAATATACTTTGATATACAAACATACTTGCACAAAATAAAGGCATGTTATAAAAGATTGGACTATTTTTGTAATTTGGAAATATTTGGCTCATGATAAAAATTGTTTTTCCAAAACAATGTTTTTCCAAAACATGTTTTTCCAATCTTCATCAAATACAAAAACAAGATATACTTTTAAAGCATAGTGTGTATGGATATGATCCACTACACAATCAAGAGAAATATCTATGTTTTTGACAATAAGCATAAACTTGGTTTTGGTTGAAAGATGTAAACATGAATACCAAAAATCAAATAGTATTTTGTCACAAGAAAAATCTTTTCTAAACTAAAAAATCTTTTATGAAAACAATTCTATCAAGAGTGTGTGTGTGTATATGTACTTGAGCAATCCACCAACTATCTATCCTTTACATTTTACTCTAAAACAAACAAAATCTTATACCTAGACACAAGTCTTCATCTTCTTGAAGTCTTCTCTTGAAGGCTTCTCATCTTCTTGACTTGGTCCAAGCTTGATCCAAAAGCTCCTTGGATCACACCGTGCTAGCTCCAAATCTTGACATTTTATCTTTTGTTGAGCTATGCACCTACTAAGATCTTGATAATGAATCTGTCACTAATTAAACACAAGATCATTAGTAAACATAACTTCATGAGTTGATCATCATCAAAACTAGGGAGATAGGCCTTTGGGCCAACACCATCCATGGTCGACCGGGCCGTCGACCGTAATGTTCCTGTGCACGTTGTGCACGCTGGTCGACCGGGCGGCCGACCGGCCTTCTCCACCGGTCGACCGGGCGGCCGACTGGGAGCACAATTTTGCCCGCTCTAATGCGCCGTTCTCGCTCCTTGATTTCCGATCTTTGTGCTAACTTCCTCTACTCCTCTATCTTCTCTCTCCCACAATTCTCCACCTCGGTGAAGATTTTTTCAAATCTGAGCCGATCTCCAACGAACTTCAGCCTATCACCTGGCGAAATCGACACACGATCTCGACTTGCGCGCTCCGGATGAAATCGACACACGATCTCGGCGAAATCGACACACGATCTTGGCTTGGAATCTGTAGCTCAGCTATCCAACTGGAATGCTTCACACATGCCTTCCCTACACTTCACCTTAGGAGAACTTTCATACATGCTGATCACCGAACGTGTCTCCAACTCAGCAACTACATGACCTCACGAAGAACTCATCATAAGCCAACACTGACTCTCCAACTGACTAGCTCTATCTAGTTTAAATGTCTTTAGCTGACGGTCCAACCAAGTCTGAGTAGAGCACACCGAACACCATCATCGGCTTCAATAAACTGGATGCACACCCTCCTATGCAAGCTCAACCATCTTCTCACCAGAAGATCAACATGTTCATCGAGATCATAACACCTCACCTCTATGTGAAGTCCAACTAGCCACAACACTTCACCTCTACGTGAAGTTCCAATCGGCCACAACTCGAGAACCCAAACAGTTTCATACGAGTTGCATCACCAAATTTGGCTGCGCCTTTACGGCTGCCTACTTACCTTACCCAAAGGATCAAGCCAACCGTAGTTCATTCAAATGAGCTTCATCAAGCTCAAGCAGTTGTACCTGGATTTGCAGTAGCGAACCTATCTGGCTGAGTCATATGAACCTCCTCATGATCATCATGGAGAACAACGACCTTCAACTTGAGCTTGTCACAGACACAAGCTTGAGATTCATGCTTGTTTACCCACGAACGTGGTTTAACCTTGGTTCTAATGACTGCAAACAACTCGACATTCTCATCAATGTCTTCAACCTGTTCAGCATCAACCCTGGCTACATGATCTCCATCCCGTGTCACATCCGGTGAAGTCTTCACTGATGTCGAACCAACTAGAGATGGTGGAGTAGCATCAACCTCCACCCGTTGTGATACTTCCTTGGTCTCCGTCCTCTTCATCTGCTGAGAGATCGTAGACTTTAACACTGAAGTCTCATCAAATGTGACATACCTACTCAACATGATCTTCTTGTTTTCAGGATCCCACAACCTGTAGCCTTTCATATTCCTTTTGACACCCAAAAACACAAACCTCTTTGCTCGCGGATTCACCTTGCCATCCTTGACACTGAAGTAGGCTGAACTTCCAATTCTCTCAGCAAACCATTATCTTGAGCAGCTTTCCCAAACCAAATTTTTAATAGAGTTTTACCTCCTATCGCAGTCGATCCATTTATGAGATGGCTAGCATACACAATCGCCTCAGCCCAAAACGATTGTCTAATCTTACATTAGACAACAACCACCAAGCCTTCTCCAGTAAGGAACGGTTTACTTCCTTAGCCAACCCATGTATACTTTTTGTAAAGTGAGTAGCAATACTAGTGTTCTGGTCAAATCGTAGGAATTGGTTCATGTCTTTTTCAACATTACCAATCTGTAACTCCTTAATCTTCCTACTTATCTGCTTCTCCATTTTTCCTTTCCACTTCACCAACATATTTAGGGCTTCACACCTTTGTCTCAAGGGATATATCCAACAATGTCTAGATAAACTATCAATAAAAGAGACAAAGTACCTGTGACCTCCAAGCGATGCAATCTTAGCAGGTCCCTAAATGCTTACGTGAACACAATCAACATGACCTTCTGAGCGGTGAGTACTGGTGCTGAATTTCACCTTCTTCTTGTTCAGAACGTTGTGTTCACCTTCCAAGTTGCAGGTAGCAGCGCCTTCCAATATTCCCTTCTTTGCAGGAGCTCGCAAAGACTTTTCTCCTCCATGTCCAACCTTCACCTGCCAGACCTTCGTGCAACCATCATCTGAAGAATTAGAAGTCTCCACCTGACCTGTAACCGTACTACCCTTCAAGCTGTGCCTGATTATGGATATATGTTGGAATAATAATTATTATATCAGATTGCAAGATGTGTAATGGAACTAGATGATTATGGAACCGTTGAGAATATGAGTTGGCTGTAATGACTTCGGATTATTTGGACTTATATTAATTGCATGGAATGATGACTAGTAATTAGACCTAACTTTATTAGTTGAGTATTTGAGGACATATCAGACATGACTGAATTAGTTGAGTGAGACTTAGATTGATCTTGAGTTAGAGGTTATCCAGAATATGTGTTCCTTATATTGTAGCCTGATCTGTATTGAGATGGGATGGACGTTGTTGATTGATAGTTGTGACCATTTGGGATTCGTTAAGATGATATATTTCATGTAGAGGACTTTCCATATTTGATATTCATTTATTGGTGATGACATGATGATGATTCATTCAGATGTGATGTGTACTTGTTATGACGTTAGAGGCTGGCTATTGAGTAATCTAGTTCTGTTATTGTACTGTGCATATTACTGAAGTTACTGGGAAAGCATTGTTTGACCGTAACCACGATACAGTTCTATAGTTCATCGTATACACGGTTACTGTTACTGTTCTGTTGGCCCAAGGTTACAATCACCCTTGTTTAGTGTATTTTGATGATTACAAAACATATTAGTTATTTGTACTAATAACAATTGTTGTTTAAGTGTGTTTCAGGTTTATTATCATACTAGAAGTACTCTCACTCAAATACAAGGTTTTTGGACTCAAGACAATTCAATTTGGGCTCAAGTTGCAATATTGAAGATCAAGTGAAGATAGCCCACCTTGAAGAATAGCTTTGAAGTCCTTTAGAAGTTGTAAGTTTAGAATGTTAAAGTTTGAATATAGGAAATTTGGCTCTAGGATTTGCACACACACTTGTTTCATGTATTTTCTATGTTTTGAAAATAGTTTTTGAAAATGGTTATTTCTAAGTTTTATGCCTTAGTTTATATATACATGTACCAAAGCTTTATATCCTGAAAAACTTGTTTAAAACATGTGTATAAACTATTTTCTGCATAATACTTAGCTATATGTATTTTTAAAATATTTATCAAAATTTTTCTAACTCAAAACAGCCCAGTTTTTCAGTGTCAGGCAACATCGGTCGACCGGCCCGGTCGACCGGCGCTGTGTCTGGACATGCACTGTTTGTGCATGTCCGTCGGTCGACCGGACCGGTCGACCGACGGAGAGCATTCTGCTCTCGGGAATTTTCGGTCGACCGGACCGGTCGACCGGAAGAAGGAAACTGTGTTTCCTCCTTTTGGGTCGGTCGACCGAACCGGTCGACCGGGAGCCAACGGCTACTTCCAGCTAGGCTGGCGGTCGACCGGACCGGTCGACCGCCAAGCCTGCAACTTAGCAACGGCTCTTTCCTCTTTGGGATTTTCTGAAAATCTGTTTTCTTTTTCTGTTTTAACAGACTTTTGGAGAGTTGTTGGGGTGCTTTTGCAGGTTGAATTAGGTGAAAAGAAAATGTTTTTAACTTATTTTCAACCCTATAAATAGAGGAGAAGTCTCTCCTTCATATCACTTAGAAAAATCCTCAAGTTTTCATTGTTTTCAAAAGAGAAAAGAAAAGAGTTTAAAGCTTTCATTCCAATTCTTTTTGAGCTAGTTTTTCAGTTGTGTTTGATTACTCATATCACTCTACAACTGAAGTTTTCTCACCACACTTCATAGAGCCAAAAATTTTATACTCATTCTATAGTGAAGTTGTAAATTGAAGTGAGAGTGTTTGTAAAAGAGATTGAGAAAAAGTGTAGTGATCAAGTTGTGATCACTTTGTTCTTGTAATTCCTTCTTGTGGAGCAACCTCTTCGGTAGAGGTCCTTTGTACTTGGTGGAGCTCGGTGCTCGGTCTTCGGTAGACCAATTGTAAAGGCATCCTCGGTGGATAGTGGAAACCCTTCACGGAGGTGAAGGCGGGGACTAGAGCAAGTGTGCTCGAACCTCGAAACAAATCATCTTGTTTGCGATTGCCTTTGCGTTATTCTTGCTTTATATTTCTCTTACTTTATATTGTCTTGAATTATTTGCTTGAGAACTAACCCTCTACTTGTGCAATCTTGTCTTGTTTACTTTACTTGCTATACTTGTTGTGTTACATTGTGTGCATCTCATTTCTCATCATCATACTTGGCATTGATCGATCACACCTCAATACAACACGATTGCATTGCGCACCTCTAACCCATATCTAGGGGAATTGGGAGGAAGGAGTTCAGAACCTCGCAAGGGGTATTCGGCTCTTAGTCGTGTTTTGAGAGATCGTTGCATCACTCATTTAATTAAAAGTTTAAAAGATCATTAGATTAGCATTCACACCTATTCACCCCCCCTCTAGGTGTTTTTCATGTTCACTGTTACTGATATTGTTCACCGTGTATACGATTACTGATTTACTGTTACTGTACTGTTATTGTTACTGTCACCATATCATCTCAGAATTCTAGATAATATGGACATTGACTGATTTGATTGAATTGAATAAATAATAATGTAAATGGACAACTTACACCGGGATTGGGGAAATTGATGGAGGAGACAGCGTCTGTATTTTGGGTGGACCTAGGATACAGGTTGCGCAGCCGACTGAGGGTTCCACTGCAGGGTTCCTGGGGGATGACTGGCATCCCATCTGTACTGTTACTGTTCCACTGATTTCACAGTGAGATTGCTGTTACTGTTACTGAGTACCAGCGGTACGGCCTGGTTCAGCGCCAGGAAACTGAGGCCGTGGTCCCGGGTATGTACGGGACCCACCTAAAGCATAGACAATGTCTCCAACCAATCAGTTTCAATAACTTAGGACCCTGATTGACACGTGTAGTAGGCGTAGTATGGGATGCGCCTATTACAGGTGGCAATTGGTGTTCGCTGACATAATAACTGATAATGAACTGTTAATGTATTGTGACTGACATTAATCACCTGAACATTTATATCACTGTGATAGACGTATAACTATAACCATGACCGGATTGGATATCAGCCTAGTGACATGCTAGGTTACACACCATAACGTCAGTTGTTGTTTACAGTTATATTAGTTGCCTTGTTCTACATACATGTTGTTATTCAATGATTATCATGTTATATAGTGCTTTCAGTTATCTGTTATTATTATGTATGCACTGTTTATCTGCACGAGCTTTTCCCTTTACACACACACTCACCATGGCCGCGTTCTGACGACCCTAGATTTGCACGTCCAGATATTGGACGGTTTATTTCTGTGGTGCAGATGTTCGTTGCGCTCATATATAATGCGAGGAGCTTGAGTCTCTCTCTGATTCTGGTATTCTTGCATTTTTTATTCCTGCTATTATTCGTTATTCCTGTACATCATACTGAGCTTCCATTCTATTCCTTATTTCATTTCAGATCATGTGTAGCCATTATATGTATTATTGCAGTGATCGTTGATTGATTATGGTTTAGGTTTATAGCTTGTTCAGGTTAATTCAGGCTTAGCGTATATACGTGGGGTATTTTCCTCGTGTATATACGTCGCCGACTCTCGTCGCGACCCCATTCCCGCGTATTTTTGGGAAGCGAGGCGTGACAAAAGCAATCAACACAATATTTAACGAGGTTCGGCAACGTGCCTACGTCCTCAGGGCAAGGGAGACAGAGATTTTATTGATTGAACAATCAATACAAACTAATACAAGAGAGAAACTTGAGGGAATTCTTAGGGATACAATACATGAGGGCTCTAACCCCTATTTATAACCACAGAGTCCCTGGATTTAAGGAAACCCAGATTGAATTCGATCCAATCTAGAAAAGGCCCAAAAGGAAAGTCAAAACGCGTCTGTCGGTCGACCGGCCGGTCGACCGACCCATGCCAAGGTCGACCGCGCCGGTCGACCGGGCCCAACCGAGACTAAGGCCTTGTCAGTCGGTCGACCAGGCGGTCGACCGCTTCCTTCCACGGTCGACCGGGCCGTCGACCGTAATGTTCCTGTGCATGTCGTGCACGCCGGCCGGCCGGGCGGCCGATCGACCTTCTCCACCGGTCGACCGGGCGTCCGACTGGGAGCACAATCTTGGCTACTCCAATGCGCCGTTTCTCGCTCCTTGATTTCCGATCTCTGTGCTAACTTCCTCTACTCCTCTATCTCCTCTCTCCCACAAAGTTTAGTTAATTTCAAATCCAAAAAGAAAAATTATTGAATCCAGATAATAAAACAAATGTTTCTTACAAGGTCACCGTGGATATTGCAGCATTCTGCATAATATTATATAGGCTGAGTAAAGCATATAAGCAGTCATGAATGATCTCTATCGTAAAAGTTTTGAAGGAACTGATGGATTGGTTGATCATTGAGGACAATTCAGAATCAGCCTTTGTTCTCAAACAAAAGAGAGAAACCAA
The DNA here is from genome assembly GCA_038442645.1 of Agave tequilana. Lineage (NCBI taxonomy): Eukaryota > Viridiplantae > Streptophyta > Magnoliopsida > Asparagales > Asparagaceae > Agave > Agave tequilana. The sequence goes on from JAVJIF010020559.1 coordinate 17,549, forward strand.
ATCTTTTGTATGAAGCTGACAGTTCCTGGTAGCAGCAAATATTTTGGCTAGTTTATGCCCATAATTTCCCTTTGCTATGTGCCTGAAAAACAAATCAAAACCGGCCCTTCATATTATCATATTTAGTGTAGGTCGTTAACTGTAATAATGGTGTGTTTTCAGGCACTGAGGAAGGAACCATTGACAGTCTACGGTGATGGAAAGCAAACCAGGAGTTTCCAATATGTATCAGATTTGGTATGTATTTGTTTCTCAGTCTCTTCTTTCAGGGCATCTTGTCATCGATAACAATAAAAACTCGATGCTGCAGGTGGAAGGTCTGATGCGGTTGATGGAAGGCGAGCACGTAGGCCCATTCAACCTCGGAAACCCAGGCGAATTCACAATGCTCGAGCTCGCCAGAGTGGTGCAGGACGCAATCGACCCCAATGCTCGCATCGAGTTCAGGCAGAACACCGAAGACGACCCTCACAAGAGGAAGCCCGACATCACAAGGGCCAAGGAGCTTCTGGGTTGGGAGCCCAGGGTCTCCCTTCGCGAAGGGCTGCCACTCATGGTCTCTGACTTCCGCAAGCGCATCTTTGGCGACCACTCGTCCACTGACACAGCCACTTCCGCGTAAACGGATCACAGTGTAGAGATTGATCAACAGGCAGCGAAGAAGATGCATTGGTCACAGCGAAGAAGAATGTAGCATCTCATTTTCCCTTGTGTTTCAGCTCTTTGTCAATATGAGGCAGGTTTCATGGTGGAATTAGTATTGATGGTTCTTTATTCATAGCTTGTTCCTTTTGATTATTTTTTGTTAAATTTTGTTGTGATATAGTTGGCTTATTCCTTTGCAACATTAATTCCAAAATCTCTCTTCTAAAGTCTCCATTTATCACCTATTTAATATCATTGAACTTAGTATTGCATGCGATGTGGCGAAGATTTTATGAAAAGAATGGCATGTGATGGAATTTAGACTCATTTATTGCTTGCATGGAGAAAGGATGTTGAAATAAGCATCCTTGTGTACAAAAATTGCTTGCCTTTTATTTGTGGAAGCTACAAGAAAATGTGGTCTTTGTTTGGCATTTTTTGTTATCTTTTTCTAAGGGGTGTCATTTTCCATAGTGCAAAAGGTCTAAAGGAGTAGTTGCAACTTGAAGAAGTTTGAAAAGCAAACAGATCTCTCTTCAAAGGAAAAATAAAATAATATATTGCTGAAATAAAGAAATACAGTAGACTTCACCTAAATAAAAGAAATGAAGGAAACTGATTATTTGGATTTGGGCTTTAAGCATTTCTTAAACCTTTAAACCCGGAGGTCAATTTTCCATTATCGATATATACATGTAATATATGCATAGAATATTTTTGACATATTCATATTATTTTCGAACATTTGAGCAATTTTACTATTATTCATGTAACTGTCTATATATTCCTGAAAGATTTTATTGCATGACACCTCTCAGTTCCTTCTGAAGCAAAAATAAAATAAAATAAATAACAAGGCCTAAAGGTCCAGTCCAGCAGCTGGCCCAGTACATGTCGTTGTTGGGCTAATTCAAGTAACCCACAGCCCATAAAAGCCGGCCCATATAGCCGATGTCCATGTTTTCGTACTGGACGTAGACTTTTTGGTATCAGAATCAGCAATATCACAAGTATTTATTATTTGAGCAAATATTAGCATCATTCCAATAGTATTTTGAAATGTTAGTACCTGTATCGGTTAGTATCGTGTGATATTTCAAACCTTGCTTCAAAGTAAACACATAGGGTTTGAAGTTTACTTGTGAGAAAACTTGAAATAGGGTTTTGACATTTATGTATGAGAGAGAGAGAGAGAGAGAGAGAGAGAGAGAATATAATTTCAGTATAGACCAGCAGACAAAAGAGAAGTCAAGAGCTATAAATCACATTTACTTCTTATTGATTCTATATGGTCCCATTTTCACCTGTCACAAACTTTATCTAACACTTCACCATCAGTTTCAACAGACACTGGCGATATGCAAGTAAGAGTTATACAGCATGCCAACAGCACAACAGCATGATTGCCTGTGGCTCACATTGAGGAATGATATTGGTGCATCCTCCCCTTCCACCCACACAGATGGAACCTCCCCCTCCGCCTCTGCCGCCGCTCCCTCCGGCCATCCACCACCGGAGTCCCGATGATACTGTCGTAGAGCAAGCTCGCCTCGTTGACACGCACACGCCACGCCCCATCGCGTGCACGGTCATCCAGCCATGTGACAATGTCCGCGAACACGGCCTCCACGTTGTCGTCCGGCTCGCCCGATGTCAGCCCGTGCCACATTCCCGGTACAGCTTCATCGTCTTGTCCGAACTCCCGGCACGCTCGTAAAGCGCCCGGCTAACCTCCGGGTCTGTTACGGTGTCTGCCTCCCCGTGCAGTACGAAGAACGGAATCTTCACCTGCCAAACACAATAAAATAATTTCATAAATTTGCTTGATATACATTGTTAGCTCACTTGCTACATAACGTACATGAGCTAAGCTATCCTCGAGGTCCATGCTAGTCCTCAATAGTTCAAGCGCAGTCTTGAGCCTCGGCTTGTCTTGATATATCAACTTGTTATTCCGAATCTAAGCAACAAAACAATGACACCAGAAATTTTAAATATTTTGAGCTCCAAAAGTAACCAGAGACTAAGACTAAGTCTTAAGAATTAGTTAGAGTAAGTTTAACTAATCCACCTGTGATAATTATTGATTAATTAGCTACCAATTTACCTCTTCACGTTTGATGGGATCTTTGAAGGCCGAGTCAATTACATCTTTTGTGGGAACAATCTTCCATTTGGGTATGATCTCCTCCACACGTGTGAGCAGGTTGACCACCACTGGATGTGGCTTCACTTTCTCTGAGATCTGATTGCAACTCAATATAACATTAATAATAATAATTATTATTGTTAGATAATGTGATTAACTATTTGATAATATGTATATTTTTTGTTTGGTTGATGAAAGTTAATGTAGATTACCTTGCACATAGGGGCAACAAGGACTGCACCATCATAGAAAGTGGAGTCTTTTCTGTGGAGGAGAAGAGCAACTGCTCCTCCCATTGATTCACCATAAAGGAATCTGCTCTTGTCCCTGTACTCTTCTATCTCTGCAATACATATATTAAAACAAATACTTTAAAAAAAAATACTGGAAAAAAAAGAACCTCAACTAAGTGTTAAATATTTAGAAAGGTGAGAATTACATAAGTACTAAAATAATTGTCTGTGATGGTAGAAATCAAGAGTTCAAATACATGACTTGGGTCTAGGAAAACCAAGTAACAATTAGAGACCCATATTTTGCTTATTTCTCTCTATATTTGAGAGGCTGAAAATTTCAGCATTTACTTTTTAGGAAGCAAGAGTTTGAAAATAGAGTGGGCAAAAGCTTTGCACATTTATGCAGCAAGATATCGTAACTTTGCCGAGTTTTAGGTCAAAAAGAGACCAAGCATGATGCGGCCTGGCCTTTTGCAATCAATCAATGTTAAGGTTGGACTCATGACACTGACCCTTCTTTTCTTTTGTTAACTGTTTGATTTGATGCAATTAAAAATACAATAAATATTATGTACGAGGATTAGCTGTAGGGATGAACGAGGGTCGAAATCTGATGCAACATCTGTCGCCATTTTTGTTTCATGCCGTATTTGTTGCCTGATTAAAACTGTTGTATTATAATAGTAGAGATTATTTAACAAATTATAAAAAAGAAAATTTGATAATTTACCCGCAGTAGATTTGAAGAAGCGGTGACAATCTGTGACGATGTTTTCAAACTTCTTGATGTAACACCGAGCTCCCATGGACCTCCCGTGTCCCTCGTAATCAATCCCAAAGACACCATACCCTGCAGTGGCCAGCCTATTCCCACACCTGCAATTTTCAATCACGGCCGTCAAATTTCTTTTTTTTTCCCGATGTTTTTGAATCCTACGGCGCCGATCTCACGCCGTGAAGAGATCTCTGTTTTTTTTTTTTTTTTTTTTCTCTTCTGGTTTTGTAAACAGTAGCATTTTTTGTTTTGTTTTTGTGTTGAGGATCTCTACAACAGTCTCTTTGAGTCTTGGTATATCCATCTCAAAACTAGTAGAGAACTGATTTTGGCCTCTTTCGGTGTCTATGTTGTGCGGTGAGTGATGACAAAGTCCGCTCCTCATCCGGTCAAAGCCGTGAAGAGAGAAACTCTAAATGAAATAGATGAAAAATACTAAGATTTCTATCTCCTGCTGCCTCTACGTAACTTCTGGAAAGTGCTCCAAAATAAATTACCTCAAAACAAAATTTTTCTACAATTTTCACTATTTTACATTTTGATATGAGTAATGGTTCTTAAATGTAGTTACAACTGCAAGCAACTCCTCATCGCTAGCTCTAGAAACATTAAAAGACCGTGCAATAAATGGCCAAGTTAATAGGGACGCAACAAGCAAAGCTTTCCCCTAGGGGTCGCTGTTCCCAACTCTCCTTCCAAAAAGTTTCAAATATATGGTACAAATTTGATTAGCAACCAAGAGGGAGAGATCAAGATTCTAAAACAAAACAAAACATGATGAGTTGAAAATTGCAAATATGTGAAAACAGAAATCTTCTTTAATGTTTACCTCTCATGAATCCACTGCACTCCATGCCATACCCTGCAAAATAAAGCCCACAAGAAGAAGAAAAATGTAGTAAAATTAGTGAAGGATGGGGTTCAAAATAAAAATGAAGAGAGAAGAAGGGGGTTGCTTCTAAATTAATATTTTTTTTCGCTAACCGTGGCAAAGGAAGACGAGGGCCTTGGGAGAAGAAGAGAGTGGTAGCCATCTACATGTGAAGAGCTGCACTCCTCTTGAATTCCTTATGTAATCCTAGCCAAAAAATAAAAACAAGTGTGTGAGAGAGAGAGAGAGAGAGAGAGAGAGAGAGAGAGAGAGAGAGAGAGAGAGAGAGTATGTTTGCAAACTTCACTAACCTCTTGGTATTCAACCTCCATGTTGCTATGAGGGCGCTTTGCAATGTGAGAGAGAGAGAGAGAGAGAGAGAGAGAGAGAGAGAGAGTTTAAAGTGTTGCAAGGAGAGAATAGAAATGAAGCTTAAGATAGAGATGAACTCTAGAGAGAGAGAGAGAGAGAGAGATAGAGAGAGCATGGGCGCAATGTAGCGTAGTGTTAGAATATAAACGGGGCGGATGCACAGCGAGCCACCGACAAAAGGGCATTCAATAAAGAAATAAAATAAGAAGAGAACAATATTAATATTTATCTTTATCTTTCTTCAATGATCCAATCCAAACGCCCTTACTCATCCCGAGAAGATTACTTCACGCTCATTATTGAGTTCGGTTCACGTGTGTGAGCCGCGCACACATGTTATATAACGGTCAATCTCGTGTTAACAGTTGAGATTGATCCTCTTATAATATTATAAAAAATTTAGCTTTGTCCCTTTAAACTGAATCTCCATTATTCTATACTATGTTATTTTTCTATTTATGTTGCATTTTAATGCAACAAAAAGTGGCTATTCTTTTTAGACATTTACTTCAAAATATAGACACCCAGTAGAAATAATAGTTGTTATATTTATATCTATGTTTGATTAAAAATGTATTATTTTGTACTAGAGCTCATCGTAGATTTCTCCTTTTTTTTATATAAAACTTCCTAATTTTTTAATCAAGAGATATGTATAGAAAAGGGAGTGAAAAAAAATCCTTTGTACTTGAGATATATTACAAGTATACATATACGCAAAAGTTCAAGTTTTTATTAAACAAGAAGATTTTTGTGATTCAGGGAAACTCAATGAGTATGGAGCAAGAGAATCAGGTCAAATTCTTAGAAGCATCAATTTTCTTACGCAATATATGGATAAGAAGTGCACAGTGAACAACGTGTACCACAAACTTGATGGCTCTGCAATTATTTTATCACTAATTTGATACTCAAGAATTGTTGATCAATCAAGGATCATCACATGCTCTCCCTGAACACCAGCAAAAAAAAGATATCTTGTTGTTTCGAGAAAAACATAGCACATTGGTTCATAGGTCAAAATTGACCAACTTTGTAAGTTCCAAGCTACAACATTCATGGAGACCGGGAGAAGCTGGGGATCAAATAATTTTAGCTTAAATTCTCACAATGGATTTTCTTTTATATTCAGATTAAAAGCTCAAGCAAGAGCCTTAGTGTAACTGTGGTGGACATTGTTTCTGTCATGCCCCGCTTTTCAAAGTACGAGAAAATGAAGTCATGATGAAAGTCGACGACGTATAGACGTGAGGAGAATACCTCACGTATACACACTAAGCCTAAAGTAACCTGAACAAGCTATATAATCACTATAAAAAATCAACATCACTGTAATATGACATATAAATTTCTACATATGATAAAATAGGGATAAAAGAATAGGACAAGTATTGAGTGCAAATGCACATAATCATGAAAGCAATAGGAATAAGAAAGTAAGAAAAATACCGAGAAGGGACGATCATTAAGGGAACTCCGACTTCTCGTAAGGTGTGTAATCCTATCAAAATACCTAATCATCAAGGTAACATACATAGACTTGGATATGCAAATCCAGGGAGTCAGAACTCCCAATGAGTATAAAAAATGAAGGGAAGGTGCACATGCATATAAAGTGATGAAGTACAATATGATAATAAAATAATCAGATCATCAAGAATACAATAACATATATGAACAATAATAAAGATAGTCAGTGCTAAAGTCCAGTGTACAATCAAGTCATGTGTACTATCGGGTGTCCAACATAGCATACATATATCAGGCAAACACAATCAGTCACAGTACATTAAGAATATTTCATTATTATTAATTACGTCAGCGAACACCAATTGCCACCTGTAATAAACACATCCCATACTACAGGCCTGTTTGTTTCGTTGCAAAACGTCGCAAGTCGTAAGTCGTAAAATGAGAATGGAAAAAATAAATTGTAGCAGAGAAAATATATTGTGTTTTACGGTGTTTGGTTGATAAAGTGAAGTGTAAATGGAAAAGTATATTGTGTTTTACGGTGTTTGGTTGATAAAGTGAAAGTGTAAATGGTAAAGTATATTGTGTTTTACGGTGTTTGGTTGGTAATGTAAAAGTGTAAATGGAAAAGTTGACCACAAAATTAACTGTAGCAGTGATTTAAATATTATAAATACTATTAAATTAAATCTACTATTGCAAATTAAATTGTATTAATAAATTTGAGATAAAAAATTAATAATCTTAATATTTTATTTATAACAATAATATTAATAAAATATTAGTATAAATAGTAAAATATTACTAAAATATTAACTAAATAAATAATATAAAATTTTAAGAAAATCTAAAGAACGTGAATAAAATTTTAAGAATACTAATAAAATATAAATATTAAAAAATTTTACAACAATAATAAAATATAGTTATAATATTATAATATTAAAAATACTTGAAAATTATTATAATATAAATTTTATTATAATATTATTGTAATATTATAGAAATATAAAATTAATAAAGTAAAATATAATTATAATTTAATAATAAATTATCATTATAGTATTATTATACTGAATTATTATTACAATATTAACATAATAAAATATTAATATAATAATAAAATATATTTTGATATTAATAAAGTAATTTTTTATATTAAAAAATAAATAATTAAATATATAGAAATTTTATATTAAACTATAATACTGTTATATTAATAAAATATTAACTCTAAATAAAATAATAAAAAATGAAATAAGTATTAATAAAATAATAAAATATTAAATTAAAATATTAAATTAAAATAGTAAAATATTAAATATTAAAACAATAAAAAAGTTAAAGATTAAAAATATAAAATAATTAAATAAGAAATTGAACACTATTAAAATATTAAATATTTAATAATATTTAATTATATATTAAAAAAATAAATAATTAAATATATAGTAAAGTATAATATTGTTATATTAATAAAATATTAACTCTAAATAAAATAATAAAAAAAGGAATAAGTATTAATAAAATAATAAAGTATTAAATAAAATATTAAATAAAAATATTAAATTAAAATAGTAAATATTAAATATTAAAATAATATTAAAAACAATAAAAAAATTAAAGATTAAAAATATAAATTAATTAAATAATTAAATAAGAAATTGAACACTATTTAAAATATTAAGTATTTAATAATATTAAATTATATATTGATTATCCATTAACTGTTTTGAACTGTAAGTGTACTACAAGTGAGAGTTACATGACCACAAAATTAACTGTAGCAACTGCAAGTGGGAAAATATGAGTGTAAAAGTGAGATTTACATGATCACAAATTTAACTGTAGCAATTGCAAGTGGGAAAAGAAGAGTTGCAAAAGTTTTTTGCATTTTGCATTTTGCAAACGAAACCAAACAAGTGTAAAATGTAAAGTTGCAAAAGTTTTTGCATTTTGCAAACATTTTGCAAGTTGCCAAACACGCCCTACGTCTAGGGTGTGTTTGGTTGTCGTAACTGGCCGTAATTCGTAGTTGTAATTGGTAAAATCTTTTACAATTGAAAATGAGTTACATGTATGTAAATTTTACGGTGTTTGGTTGGTAATATAAAAATGTAAAGTGAGAAAGTGTATTATACTTTACGTTGTTTGGTTATCGTAATGTATAAGTCGTAAGTGAAAAATTGACCACAAAATTAACTATTTGGTGATTTTAAAAGTTTTAATACTGCAAATAAATATTAAAAAAGTTAAATATTAAAATTTTTTAATATTAATATAAAAAAATATTACAAATTTGTATGACCACAAAATTAACTGTAACTGGGCTGTAAGTGAGTGGTAACTGGGTTGCAAGTGAGTTTTAGTTGAGTTACGTAAGTCTTTTATGAATTACGGTTCAAACAAACGCCGTAGTTGTAACTGGGTAGTAAGTCATTTACAAATTACGGAGTTTTAAGCAAAACAAACGGCCACCTACTACACATGATAACGGGGTCCTAAGTTACTGAAACTGATAGAAGAGATATTATCCATGCTTTAGGTGAGTTCCGTACATACTCGAACCACGGTCTAATCACCTGGCGCTGAACCAAGTCCTACCACTAGGTAGTCAATATCAATAACAATAGAAACAATACCGGATATCAGTTATCCCCTGGAACCCTGCAGTGGAACAGTATCTCGGCTCCGCAACCTGTATCTAGGTCCACCCAAAATACAGAAGCTGTCTCCTCCATCAATTTTCCCAATCACGATGTAAGTTGCCTATTATATTATTATTTAGATCAACCAATATCCATATTATTTTGATTACTAGGACGATACGGTGACAGTAACAAGTCAATGATGTTAACAATAACATGTGAGAAAAATAACCGTGTAAATGGTAAAACAAATGAACAATATATGTGTTACGGTCTGACAATATTTTCCCAGTAAGTTCGGTAACATGAAGTATAATTATATCAAGTCTGCATACTGATCAATAGACAGTCTCATTCATATGCACTAGGAGATAACAATAACAAGTCTCTTAACATATAATCTTAATGCAGCCACTGTAACTATCAAGTATTTAGTTCATTGTCTATCACGAAGTTCAATTGATCAGTAACACAGTTCTCTCATTACTACCAATCTACTCTAATCCTCTAAGTCATCAATATGTCCCTCTTCTAAATCACTGGTGTATACAAGTCTCAATATCTAAAATAAATACACATTCTATCATATCTAAATAGTCATCACTATCCAAATTCAATCAAGATCATTGGTCAACTCTCACTTCCATTAAGCCCAATAAAAAAGAATTTAAATCCAAGGTAACTAATCGAATGTACAAATGTATAATCCACTAGTTTTGACCAGTCCAATCAAACACATATTTTTCAACCTAAGGTTAACTCCACTCTAATCGAGTCTACTGACAAGTTCAAATCTAAGATCCCATCTTTTAATAAAAAAATCTCCTATTTAATCGTCACTTATATCCAATTAAATTCTCATCAGATTTAACATTAGTAAGAAAGATTGAGTCTGTTAAATGGTTCACACTAGAAGTCACACATTTAATCACAATCACTAACTAATCCACCTCAAGTTTCAATCCGATCACTACCTAAGTTACATCACCCATAGTTCCAAATCCGATATGATAAACAAATTCACATGAAATGGTAGGATACTAATACTTCAGAATTAAAATACGAAGTCCATATACATTGATATCAGGAATATATTCGATCCATTATCATTCTATTCCACTCTCCCATAATATAATTATCCTAGACTATTACTACTTTAGGTTATATCTGTTTGGTGGGAAAAACTGAGGGCGTGTAAAGAAACTTACAATGGATCAATAATCTGATTACAAGAGAGGAACGATATTCAAGCTCAAATCTTCCCTTTGTTTAGTGCTGGGTTCTTGATATAGCAATAAAAAGTGAATCTTGTTTTTCGTTAATCGTGTGAACGTCACGATCTTTTAGGAACTTCTCTTTGGACGGTGGACGAAGTAACACAGTTTCTATCCAATAAAAATCTCAAAGAGAGTTTAGGCAAGAACAAACTTGAACTCAGCAAGTTGTCAGAAGAGTTTCTCTTTGTATTTCTCAGCTGGAGATTCTGGTCTTTCTAAGGCTTACAACTAAAATTCTTCTGACCAAAACTTTCGACTCCTCTTCAATAGCGAACTGAGCTATTTATAGGGATTTCAGGAATAAAACTGTCCCTTAAAAATACTCCATAATGGAGATTAACTCTCTCATTACGTGGGCAGTAATTGACCAAGTAATGAGGGCAGTTATAACTGAGACGTGGGCTTTGAGCCTCGCGTTTTATCATTAAGGTAACACTTGAGAAACCCGAACTTCAAGTTCTGCGTTAGGCTTCATATGAGACGCGGGCTTCGAGTTCTGCGTCTGGATATTGCATGGATGCCTGAACGCAAGTTCCAAGCTCCGCGTCTTGGCCATTACAGTGAGGTAGAGACGCGAGTTTCGACCCTTACGTCCTGGTACTACAGTGGTGCTGAGACGCAGCTTTCGAGTTCTGCGTTTTGGTTATTGTAGTAATATTAAGACGCGAGTTTCAACCTTCACGTCTTGGTGCTACGCTAGTGGCTATGCTGCCTTGCGTCTGGAATTTGAACTCTACTTTCTGATGACTTGACCCCAGTGATTTTTGGACAGTCTACAGAACCTCTCTAAAGTTTTCGATATTCTGCGGTTGACTGGGACAGATTTTGAAATACTTTAGATTTTGGTCGAATTCATACTTCTCATAATTGGACTGAAAATCATTTGAGATACTCTGAGCTTGATCCTTTTTGGAATGTGGTCTTCGTGAGTGTACTATAAAACCCTTTGAAGCTGCCAGAAATGATCGTAGTGAGTGGCTAGATATGCAGTTCAGACCTCCTCAGTGCTGTGAGCCGGTTGTGGGGTGTATTATTGAATCAGGGGTAAATAGTCATCTGTTTGCACCAGTATACTATTGAACTGAATGCAGAAGCATAGACTGAGTGCAAGTCTTGTAGACGCAAAGACATGTTTCAACGATGCAGTCCTCATTCGAAGTGGGGACACATCTATTACTTTGCTGAAGAGGCGAGGCCTCTGAAGGGACGCGATCTTTAAAGTGAAGATGCAGCTCTCACTCTCTTAAATAGACGCAGATTTTACTTTGCTAAAGAGACGCGACCTTTGAAGGGACGCGGCTTTGTTAAACGCGAGACCCGCGTTCTGGTCGGCCTCACCCCTGCACAAGTTGAATTGGTTCCCGTCTCTAGTCCTGTCATGGAAAGGGGATCCGGGAGCGCATCAGCAGGGTTATTTCCAGCCACTGACATCATGGAAGAACTAACACGTCAAATGGTGCAATAATTTTTTGCTTCCATGAAGTCCTGTACTGACTTGGGCCTTTCTGGGGGCAGTTCTTTCGATTTTGTCCGGATGCTTCTTGAGAATCAGATCGAGAACATCCATCAAACTGAAAGCCCTTCACAGGCTAGGGCGTATCTGATGCTGGTCGAACAGATGGGGAGCTGCCTGAAGGAGCTAAAAACTCTGAAGAAGGCTAGCTCGATGGATGAGACTTGGTCGATGCTAGGCAAGCTCCTCGCCGCTCAAGAAAATGAGCGAAAAAAGATAGAGGAGCAAATGGCTGAAGAAGCTCGTAATCTCCAGCACTTCCAAGCCGAGTACCAAAGATTGGTTGACGATTCGATGGAATCTAAGGTCGTCATCCAAAGTGTGCAGCAAGTTATCACCATTGCTCAGGCTGCTATTGCTAAGGCGCAAGCCTTAATTCAAGTCAACGAGCAAAAATTGCTGTCGCCAGAAAGAAGTTGGAAGAGCTGAAAACCGTCAAGACGCATGTTCAAGAAAACCTTGCTGCTCATTCCTCCAGTTGGAGTCTCTTCAGGCACAACTGGCCACTAAGAGATTCTTATCAGAGAAGGAGTTGTGGGTTCAAGCTTTGACTGAAGTTGAAAGGGCACGTCAGTAGGATATGCAGCGCCTCTGGGAACGAATCCATTCTTTGACGAAGCAGGATTATTAGCCTTCTTCTCCTTTTTGTATCGCCCCATTTTTTTTCATAACACTCCATCTGAATAAGAGTGCTCCGTATTACTTTTATCATTTTTGAGTCAAAATAATAAAAATCATTAAATTCTTGTCTCATCTTTATCCTTTCTTTGTCTCTGAGAATTAGACGGGCTCTTTATTCCCTGGATGAACTTGACTTTCATAGTTGCACTCCTTGACTGTTTGTGAAAACACCGTCCTTAGTCATTTTGTTAGGGCGCATCTATGAGTAACAAACTCAGGTTGTACGGAGCTCGTGATAGAGACGAGGCTCTCATTTGTAGTGGAGACGCGGCTCTGAATTGTTGATGGAGACGCGGGTCTGACTCATCAAGAAAGACGCGCAAATGATAAACTCAGGTTGTACTGGGTTATGATTGAGACACGACTCTCATTTGTAGCGGAGATGCGGACATGAGAAATGCAACTCTGAACTGTTGATGGTGACGAGGTTCTGGCTCATCAAGAAAGACGCGCGAATCTCAGCTTTTTGGCAGGGACGCGGATCTGGCTCAAGAAAGACGTGACTCTGGCCCTTTGAGAGGACGTGGCTCTGAGAAACAAAAATACGTTCTTGATAAAGGGGACGCGGCCTTCAGGCTTGTGAAAGGGCGCGGACTCATGGACGCGGTCCTTGAGTCTGTGCAAGACCGCGGACTTCGGGACACAACCTTCAAGTCCTGTGAATGGACGCGAACTTGAATTGTTGTGGAACATGGTCCTGGTTTACTGAGGAGACGCGGCTCTGGCTCACTAAGAGGACGTGATTCTGAATCGCTTAAGGAGACGCGACTGTGGTTCTTTATGAAAGGACGCGGCCTTTAAGTCCGTGTAAAAACGCGAACTTCGGGACGTAGCCTTCATTTCTTGTGAATGGACGCGAACTCCAGAACGCAACTCCGAAGTGTCACATGCAATCTGTCTTAAAGATCTTGTTGGATCTTTTAATACCAAGTCAGCGTTAACGGTTGGGAACTTGTGCCATTGGTGTCTCCCGGAGCGATAATCCACGTGTCAGCTCCGCATTGGATTTGATGTCCGTGTAGGCATTAAGGCTGATGGCTTTAATAAGCCTTATGGCTTTCCTATAAGTAGGCCTCAGCCTCTTAACAGTTCTTTATCTAGACTATTTTTCTTTGCAAGCATGCGCTCTGAAGGACTTCGTCTTGATTTGTCTATCTTTCCTTCAAAGGCATGTGTTCTGATGAACAGAAGGAACTCAAAGCTTTCATGCTTTCCTTCAATCTTCTCTGAAGATTATCACTGTCAAGTGATTTCAAGCATTGCTTTAAGTGCTTTTACGGTCGTGCCTTGATGAATCAAGTCCAACTTCTAGAGAATTCTTCCCTGGGTAGGAACTATCTGTTGCCATTGAAATACTCAGTCCCCTTGAAGTTCTGTTTTCCCGTCCATTAAAGAGATCGATCTCTTGATCTCCTCTTGAAATCTGATTGATGTGCCCGTGTTCGATAAACGCGTCTTTCAGACTTCTTGATGAAACGCGAGCTCATTGACTTTAAATTCTAAGTCATAAGTTCTTTGAACTCGATTGTGAGAAACTCTGTGTTTGGATCTTGAAACACAAGTTTTGTATATAAAGTTCGCGTTTGGGGTTCTTGACTTAGAGAATTTTAAGTCTGCTCTTTTGAGACTTCTAGACGCGGATATGGCAACCTTGCATCTCAAACATGGGTGTGGCGAACTTTGTGTCTGAGTTACCTTGCGTCTTACATCTCGGATGCATGTCTAACACTAGATTACGTTTGGATCCATATTCTCTGCACTGGTTAACTCCGCGTCTGGAGTTTAAGACTTCAGTCTCGCGTTTGCACCTCAGATTTTCTGTTCCTGTCTTTGCAAAATTTTAACTTTTTGATTTTTGCTTCTTGCAGGTTCTGGCAGCCTCAGTCAGTCTTTTGAGTCTTCGCTGGGCTCATAGGAGAATATTTTGACTAGCCAGCTTGTTCTATTGGCGAGCACTCGGTGAGTCAGAGCTCCTGTTCATAGGCAGGCTTGGTCATGGGAGACTAATTGGACCAGCTAGCCCGTTCGAGCTCTCAGGAAGTCAGAGCTCCTGTCCATGGGCAAGGAGGATTCGCGCAATTGCTGATATCCTTCAAGGCCTTATTAGACATGAAGTCTCAGAATGCCCCAGGTTCATCATGGTCATAGTGGGTATGGTGGTGGGTATGGCGGCCTTGAAGGTCACAGGAAAGAGGACGTCACCAGTAAGGTCTCGGATTTTCCCTTTACCAATTTTGATTAAGGAAGCTCCAGCTTTCTGGTGGCAAAATCTGCCATTAAGCGAAGGATTACAGCCCACACCAGTTGATCGGGTGGAATCAGAAAGCTCCCCTGCATTTCGATCTCAAGAAACTCTATTGTTCTCAATTAGCGATGAACTTCTTTAATGTTTACATCATGCATCATGATGTAACCAGCACTCGATCGTCTCAACACTGATCAACTGTGATATGATCCAGTGGAGGAAGAGAGGAACCTTTCTTCGGTGTTCTTCCAAACATCTTGGATCTGGAGTGGTGTAGATGTTTTAAGGAGTGAGTGCAACCTTTCACTGAGCAAGAGGGACTTCTTTGTACTCCTTTATTGCAACACTCAATCTTATTGTATAAGAGAGCGTCTTGTATCACTTTCATATGTTTGAATATCAATAAAAGTGACACTTTTCTTGTCTTCTCATATATCTTGAATTCCATTTTGCATTGAAAATCAAACAAATAGAAGTAGGAACTCTTGACTTGCTAGAAATGCGAAATTAACTTAACAAGTCAAAGTTGGAGAAAAATTTCATTTCAGGACTTCAAGATTACTATCAGAGGTATGATATTAACTTGACAGGATGTGAGCTAGAGGTGTGATATTAACTTGGGTCAACGGGAATTTCAGCTTCATTTGAGAAAACTGAAAACATCATTGTCATAGGTGTTATGTTAAACTTGACAGTGAAGATAATACTAGAGGTGTAATTTTGAACTTAACATTAGTCATCTCGACTTCGATAGGGAAGTTCGAGGGAAAGTCATTGTCATAGGTGTATTGTTGAACTTAACAATGAACTGGACGCTAGAGGTGTGATGTTAAACTTAGCATTGCTCATCTCAGCTTCGATATGGAAGCCTAAGGAAAAGTGACTGTCAGAGATTTAATATTGAACTTGACAGTAACTTAAACACTGTTAGAGGTGTGGTGTTAAACTTAACAGTAATTTGTCAGAGATTTAATATTAACATGACAGGAGTTAATTTGCGATATGAGCAGTTTTGAGGACTTGCCATTTTATTGACGAGAATTGGCAAGTGGAGTTTGTAATGTCAGAGGTGTAGTGTTAACTTGACAAGCATTGATTTGTGATATGAGAAATTTTGAGGACTTGTCATTCTATTGATGAGAATTGGCAAGTGAAGTCTGAAATGTCAGAGGTATAATATTAAACTTGACAAAAATTGGTTAATGATAGGAGCAATTTTGAGGACTAGTCATTTTATTGATGAGAATTGACAAGTAAAATTTAGAATGTCAGAGGTGTAGTGTTAATTTGACAAATTTGAAGATTTGTGACTCCATGTGGAGGAGAGACAAGTGAAGTTTGTACTTGTCAGGGAGTATTGAAAATTTTCACTGTTAGAGGTGTAGTGTTATCACTTAACAATGATTGAGTTTGTGGACCTACCACTCCATGGAAGAGAATTGGTAGGAAACTTTTGGACAAAATGAATTGTCAGGGGTACAATGTTAACGTGACAATCATTAATTTTCTAGGGACATGGGAGGTTCACCATAGAGGTGTAATTTTAACATAACAGCTGAGATTTTTTTTTTGAGTTTCATTGTCAGAGGTTTAATATTAACTTGCCTGAATTTACTGGGGATCGAGAAATCTGATTGTCAGAGGTTTACTGTTAACGTGACAAGTCCCAGCTCATTTTGTTGAAGAAATGAACCCAGGTATTTTTGTGACCTTACCATTCTGTGGGTGAGAATTGGTAGGAGATTTTGGAAGAGAGGACAGGATCAAGTCCGTTAGGATTTTTAGCAAACCGTTAGCTATCAATGGATTTTTTGCATTTTTATCAACTACCGTTTGAGTTAGGCTAGCCATGCTATTCCTGTTGGCCCAAGGTTACAATCACCCGTTTTTAGTGTGTTTTGATGATTACAAAACATATTAGTTATTTGTACTAATAATGTTTGTTGTTTGAGTGTATTTCAGGGTTCTAATAAAACTAAAAGTTTTCTTCCCTAAAAGAAGGTGTTTTGACTCAAGTTCGCCTCAATTCGGGCTCAAGTATCAAGCTTGCAAGATTATATGGAGAAGCCCTCTTGAAGAACTTGTAGTCCTTTAGAACCAATGTAAGAAATAGCTTGTTAAAGTTTGAGTTTTGGAAAGTGGCTCTAGGATACACACACACATTTATGTATACAAGTTTTCATAGTTAAAGTTTTTGTTTCTAAGTTTTTCATGACTTGACAAATATACATGACTCCAAGTTTTACAAAGACATATATCATATTTAAATCATGTATACTCTTTCCATCATGATACTTAGTTATCTTTACTTCAAAATATTTTTACAACAAAAATTTCCAAGTTCTGTCTTGCTGCTGTTTTTCTGTTTCAGGCAAGACCGGCCGACCGGACCGGTCGACCGGCGCTTGTATCAGGACGTGCACGCTTGTGCATGTCTGTCGGCCGACCGCCGGGTCGACCGACTGTAAGCAGCTTTGCTCTCGGGTTTTCTGGGTCGACAGCCCGGTCGACCGCCTTCAGAAAACTGTGTTTCTGTTTTGAGGACGGTCGACCCGAGCGGTCGACCCGAGCCCAACGGCTACTGCCAGCAGGGCGGACGGCCGACTGGACCGGTCGACCGTCAGGCCTGCAAAGTGCCAACGGCTCTTTCCTCTTTTGTGCAATCTGAATTCTGTCTTCTTAATCTGTTTTTGACAGACTTTTTCTGAATTTATGGAGAACTTTTCCAGATCAAATAAGCTTAAAATAAATTGGTTTTAACTCTTTCCTCTCCCTATAAATAGAGGATAAATAGTCTCTTGCAAAATACCAAGAAAAATACCTAAGTTTTCAAAGAGAAGAAAAGTTTTTATGCTCTCCATTTTCATTCTTTCTTGAGCTTGTTTTCAGTTGTGTTCTCTAGCAAAAAAAAAAAACATCCTACAACTGAGTGTTTTCTCACTACACTTCTTAGAGCCAAAATTCCTACTCAATCTATAAGGAAGTTGTAAAAGAGTGAGAGTTTGTAAGAAGTTTAGTGATCTTGTTGTGATCACTTTGGTTACTTGTGTTCATCTTGTTCTTGTGGAGACACCTCTTCGGTAGAGGTTATTATAAGTGGTGGAGCTCGGTGCTCGGGTCTTTGGTAGACCGTTGTAAGCGTCCTCGGTGGATAGTGGAAACCCTTCACGGAGGTGAAGGCGGGGAGTAGAGCGGTGGCTCGAACCTCGAAACAAACATCTTGTGTTTGCGATTGCTTTGTGTCCATTTTGCTTTAAATTTCTCTTGCACTCTATTGCTTTCAAATTACTTGCTTGAGATCTTGTTTTCATTCCTTGTGATATATTGTGTGCATTTCATCGTTGCATATTATTCATTCTTTGTTCGATCAATTCTCATACAACAAGGTTGCATTGCGCACCTCTAACCCATTCAAGGGGAATCAGGAGGAGGAGTTCAGAACCCTTCACGGGGTATTCGGCTCTTAGTCTTGTTTTGAGAGATCGTTGCATCATTCATCTATCTTAGTTTTAAAAAGATTGTTAGATTAGTAATTACACCTATTCACCCCCCTCTAGGTGTTTTTCAATTGGTATCAGAGCTTGGTCACTAGGCTCTTGGCTTAACAACCTTAGAGAGATCCTATATTTGCTAATCACCTCATTCATTTTTCATTCACTATCACTTAGTAAAAATGGCCGATGGAATTAAGACCCCCCAAAATTTGATGGACTTAACTTTCCCATATGGAAGGTTAAGATGACCGTTTTCTTGCAATATCTAGGAAGTCGAGTTGCAAAGGCCATGACCAAACCCTTTAGTGCACCCCCCGGTGATGAATCCACTTGGTCTGAAATTGAGACTAAGGATTTTGATGCCAATGCTAGGGCTCATTATGCACTCCTTCAAGCCCTTAATGATGATGACATAGCTAGAGTTATTCATTGCAAGTCCGCATATGAAATTTGGATACATTTGCTAGTTACACATGAGGGGACTTCACAAGTGAAGAGGGCTAAAATAGACCTTCTTCGGTCCCAATATGAGAATTTTTGCATGCAAGAAAATGAAACCATAGATGATATGGTTACAAGATTTACCAAGATCACTAATGGACTTTCTTCTCTAGGTGATGGTATCGACAATGACCAAAGAGTAAGAAAGATCATCCGGGCTCTTCCTCCTTCATGGGAAGTCAAAGCAACCACCTTGAAGGAACTCAATGACAAGGAGGAGATGGAGCTTATAGGTCTCATTGGGAACCTCAAAACTCATGAGATGGAGAGAAAAGCTAGGGAGGACATGGCTCCTTCCAAGAAGAAATCAATTGCCTTCAAGAGTCAATCCTCATGCTCCGACAAAGACAATGAAGAAGAAGATGATGAAAAGCTCTCACTTCTCGTTAAGAACGTCCGGAGGATGTATAATAAGGCTAAGTTTCAAGGAAGAAGGAGATGGCAAGGAGGCAAGGAAGAAAGAAAGATAATTTGCTTCAATTGCCAAAGACCGGGACACATTGTTGCGGAATGCCCGGATAAAGTAAAGCCCTCCACCTCAAAGAAGCCTTACAAGAAGAAAGCATTGAAGGCTACATGGGATTTCGAGAGCGAATCCGAGGAGGAAATTGACACCGCCAACATGTGCTTCATGGCTAATGAAAGCACAAGCAAGGTAACCCCTTCCACTTCTTTTGATGATAAACTTTCCATGGATGAAATATGAGATGCATTTGTAGAACTTTCACATAACTATGATTCTCTTAAGAAAAAGTATTTAAAAATGAAAAAGGAAAATGAGTCTCTTAATCATCAAGTTTTTACTCTTTTCAAAGAAAAAGATGAATTACTTTCCACTCTTGTTTCCACCCAAAAAGATTTTGACAATTATAAAATTTCTTGTAAAGGCAAGTTTCCACAAGTTAATGATAATGAGATCACCATGCTTAAAGAGAAAATTGATTCTTTAGGAGTAGTTTTGAAAAAGTGTGAATTTAATAAAAATAGACTTGAGGCTATGTTTCCTAAGAAACAAGCCCCTAAGAAACAATCTCATGTTCATGTTCATGTTCATACCACACAACCTTTACATCATGCCAAACCCCACAAACATGCTCACACTTCACACACACATCATGCATTCATGTATGGTAAAGTGTTTTCATGTTCATATTGTGGCCGTAAAGGTCACTTAGTTAAGTTTTGCTATGATAGACTAAATGCATCTCGTCATAATGTTTGGGTTCGAAACACTAACTTTCAAGGACCCAAGAAAATTTGGGTACCAAAGTCAATGAATTTGTTAAATGATGTAGGTATCTTCCAAGGCCCAACGACGTAGAGGGTTGTGGTATCTTGATAGTGGTTGCTCAAGGCACATGACTTGGAACATCAACAACTTTGCAACCCTATCAAGATATCATGAAGGTGGCACCGTCACCTTCGAAGATGACGCCAAGGGTAAAATCATCGGTATCGGTAATGTCAAACTTGGTACATCTCCTTTAATAGAAAATGTAGTTTTAGTTGATGGCCTCAAGCATAATCTCTTGAGTGTTAGTCAACTTTGTGACAAAGGTTTTGATGTTGTTTTTGATAATGTAGTTTGTAAAGTTATTGATAGAATATCTAATACTTGTGTATTTCCGGTTTTCGTGAAAACAATGTTTATATGATTGATATGTCTAATATGTCTTGTAATATTACTTGTTTAAAAGCCCTCGATGATGACTCTTGGTTGTGACATAGAAGATTAGGCCACATTTCTTTTGACCATATATCTAGGTTAAACACAAAGGAAATGGTGAAAGGTATTCCTTGCTTGAATTTTGAAAAGGACCGGGTTTGTGACGCATGTCAATTTGGAAAAAAATCAAGTCCTCCTTCAAGTCAATCAAGGATATCATGACATCACGTCCCTTGGAGTTGATCCATATGAATTTATTTGGTCCTACTCAAACCAAAAGTCTAAGTGGGAATCATTTTGTATTTGTTTTGGTTGATGACTTTTCACGTTTTACTTGGGTTTTCTTTTTGGAACACAAAAATCAAGCCTTTTCACATTTTCAAGCCTTTAAGAAAAGAGTTGAAAAGGAAAAAGATTCTTCAATTTTAAGAATAAGAAGTGATAGAGGAGGTGAGTTTATTAACCTACCCTTTACCACTTTTTGTGAAGAACATGGAATTAAGCATGAACTTTCTTGTCCTAGAACTCCACAACAAAATGGAGTAGTTGAACGGAAAAATCGAACCTTACAAGAGATGGCTAGGACAATGCTAAGTGAATATGGTCTACCACATTATTTGTGGGCCGAGGCCGTTAATACATCATGCTATATATCAAATCATGTTTTCTTGTGTAAAAATACTTCAAAAACTTCTTTTGAAATATACTTTTCTAGAAAACCAAATGTTTCATATTTCAAGATTTTTGGATGCAAATGTTTTGTTTTAAATACGAAAGATAATTTAGGAAAATTTGATGCTAGATCTTATGAGGCTATTTTTGTTGGTTATTCTAACACTAGCAAGGCTTATAGAATCTTCAATAGATCATCCTTGACTATTGAGGAATCTATATATGTTAAGTTTGAAGAATCTAACTTGTTTGTTAAGAATGTTGTAGAAATAGATGCATTGGATGAAGGCTTGGAGAAAGTGACCTTGGAGGATACACCTACTATGGGAGACAAGCCAAAGGATGATGAAGGAAGTGAAGCTAAAATAGAAGAGGATCAAGGAAATAAAAATCAAACAAATGAAGTGGAGCCTACTCAGCAACTTCCAAAGGATTGGAGATACAATCCTCATCATCCCAAGGACCTCATCATAGGTGAAGTATCTAAAGGGGTAACCACTCGCTCTAAACTTCATGATTTTTGTGGACATTATGCATTTATTTCTCATGTTGAACCCAAGAACGTCCTCGAAGCCGAGGCCGATTCATATTGGTTGCTAGCCATGCAAGAGGAACTCAATCAATTTGAGCGCAACCAAGTTTGGCACCTTATTCCTAGGCCCCACGATAGACCAACAATTGGTACTAAGTGGATCTTTAAGAACAGTTGGATGAATCGGGTAACGTTGTTAGGAATAAAGCTAGGTTAGTTGCCCAAGGTTACACTCAAATCGAAAGAATCAATTTTGAAGAAATCTTTGCACCCGTAGCACGGCTTGAAGCCATACGGATGACACTAGCATTTGCCTCATATAAAGATTTTAAATTATTTCAAATGGATGTTAAAAGTGCTTTTCTAAATGGTTTTATTGAAGAGGAGGTGTATGTTGAACAACCCCTCGGGTTTGTTGATCCTACACATCAGGATTTTGTGTTTAAATTAGACAAAGCTCTTTATGGTTTAAAACAAGCCCCTAGGGCTTGGTATGAAAGACTTTCTTCATTCTTAATTTCAAATGGTTTTAAGAAAGGTAAAATTGACACAACTTTGTTTGCAAAACATGTAGAAAAAGATATTCTTATTGTGCAAATTTATGTTGATGACATTATTTTTGGTTCTACTAATGAATCCCTTTGCCAAGTTTTTAAATCATGCATGAAGGATGAATTCGAAATGTTTATGATGGGTGAGCTCAACTATTTCCTTGGACTCCAAATCAAGCAAAAGAAGGATGGGATCTTCATAAATCAAGCCAAGTACACAAAGGAACTAATCAAGAGGTTCAGGCTTGAAGGAGCTAAAGTGAGTAAAACTCCCATGGCAACAACTACAAAGCTTGATAAGGATGAACAAGGTAAAAGTGTAGACATTAAACTTTATCGTAGCATGATTGGTAGTTTATTGTATTTGACGGCTAGTAGGCCGGATATTATGTTTTGTGTTTGTCTTTGTACTCGTTTTCAATCATGTCCTAAGGAGTCTCATTTAGTAGCGGTAAAACGCATTATTAAATACCTTAAGGGCACAATTGAAATGGGTTTGTGGTATCCGAAAACCGGACTATTTAAAATGAAGAGTTTTTCGGATGCCGACTATGCGGGTTGTAGGGTAGATAGGAAGAGCACAAGTGGAACATGTCAATTTCTTGGTAATTGTCTTGTATCTTGGTCTTCCAAAAAGTAAAATTCGGTAGCCCTTTCAACCGCCGAGGCGGAGTATGTTGCAGCCGGAGCTTATTGTGCGCAAGTTCTTTGGATGAAACATACTCTCCTTGACTATGATTTGCATTTTGATCATATTAAAATATTTTGTGATAATACTAGTACAATTCATATGACAAATAATGCAAATCAACATAGTAAAACTAAGCACATTGACATTAGATATCACTTTCTTAGAGATCATTATGAGAAAGGTGATATTGATATTGATTATGTTTCTACCGATTTTCAACTTGCCGATATTTTTACTAAACCATTAGATTATGCTAGATTCTCTTTTATTTGTGGTGAGTTGAATGTTTGCATTATAGATTCTTAAAGATAAATTTTTTTGTTTTGTTTGTTTTGTTTAACCCTTTTTGATGTATGACAAAAAGGGGGAGAAAAAGGATAAGTTTGTTTATTGTTTATTTAAGCTTTTGACAAAATTATTGTGTTTTCAATGCTTTATGTATCTTACTTCTCATTGTCATTCTTTATACATAGCATTATTTGAGGGGGAGCTTTCCAAAGCTCTTCTTCCATTTTTGTTTAAATAACTTATATGTTTTGTCATCATCAAAAAGGGGGAGATTGTTGGCCCAAGGTTACAATCACCCGTTTTTAGTGTGTTTTGATGATTACAAAACATATTAGTTATTTATACTAATAATGTTTGTTGTTTGAGTGTGTTTTAGGGTTCTAATAAAACTAGAAGTTTTCTTCCCTAAAAGAAGGTGTTTTGACTCAAGTTCGCCTCAATTCGGGCTCAAGTATCAAGCTTGCAAGATCATATGGAGAAGCCCTCTTGAA
Source organism: Agave tequilana (assembly GCA_038442645.1). Taxonomy (NCBI): domain Eukaryota; kingdom Viridiplantae; phylum Streptophyta; class Magnoliopsida; order Asparagales; family Asparagaceae; genus Agave; species Agave tequilana. The sequence continues at coordinate 41,320 of JAVJIF010020559.1, forward strand.
GAACTTGTAGTCCTTTAGAACCAATGTAAGAAATAGCTTGTTAAAGTTTGAGTTTTGGAAAGTGGCTCTAGGATACACACACACATTTATGTATACAAGTTTTCATAGTTAAAGTTTTTATTTCTAAGTTTTTCATGACTTGACAAATATACATGACTCCAAGTTTTACAAAGACATATATCATATTTAAATCATGTATACTCTTTCCATCATGATACTTAGTTATCTTTACTTCAAAATATTTTTACAACAAAAATTTCCAAGTTCTGTCTTGCTGCTGTTTTTCTGTTTCAGGCAAGACCGGCCGACCGGACCGGTCGATCGGCGCTTGTATCAGGACGTGCACGCTTGTGCATGTCTGTCGGCCGACCGCCGGGTCGACCGACTGTAAGCAGCTTTGCTCTCGGGTTTTCTGGGTCGACCGCCCGGTCGACCGCCTTCAGAAAACTGTGTTTCTGTTTTGAGGACGGTCGACCCGAGCAGTCGACCCGAGCCCAACGGCTACTGCCAGCAGGGCGGACGGCCGACCGGACCGGTCGACCGTCAGGCCTGCAAAGTGCCAACGGCTCTTTCCTCTTTTGTGCAATCTGAATTCTGTCTTCTTAATCTGTTTTTGACAGACTTTTTCTGAGTTTATGGAGAACTTTTCCAGATCAAATAAGCTTAAAATAAATTGATTTTAACTCTTTCCTCTCCCTATAAATAGAGGAGAATAGTCTCTTGCAAAATACCAAGAAAAATACCTAAGTTTTCAAAGAGAAGAAAAGTTTTTATGCTCTCCATTTCCATTCTTTCTTGAGCTTGTTTTCAGTTGTGTTCTCTAGCAAAAAAAAACATCCTACAACTGAGTGTTTTCTCACTACACTTCTTAGAGCCAAAATTCCCTACTCAAACTATAAGGAAGTTGTAAAAGAGTGAGAGTTTGTAAGAAGTTTAGTGATCTTGTTGTGATCACTTTGGTTACTTGTGTTCATCTTGTTCTTGTGGAGACACCTCTTCGGTAGAGGTTATTGTAAGTGGTGGAGCTCGGTGCTCGGGTCTTTGGTAGACCGTTGTAAGCGTCCTCGGTGGATAGTGGAAACCCTTCACGGAGGTGAAGGCGGGGAGTAGAGCGGTGGCTCGAACCTCGAAACAAACATCTTGTGTTTGCGATTGCTTTATGTCCATTTTGCTTTAAATTTCTCTTGCACTCTATTGCTTTCAAATTACTTGCTTGAGATCTTGTTTTCATTCCTTGTGATATATTGTGTGCATTTCATCATTGCATATTATTCATTCTTTATTCGATCAATTCTCATACAACAAGGTTGCATTGCGCACCTCTAACCCATTCAAGGGGAATCAGGAGGAAGGAGTTCAGAACCCTTCACGAGGTATTCGGCTCTTAGTCTTGTTTTGAGAGATCGTTGCATCATTCATCTATCTTAGTTTTAAAAAGATTGTTAGATTAGCAATTACACCTATTCACCCCCTCTCTAGGTGTTTTTCAATTCCCCTCAGCATAATGAGTTGTCGAAAACTTATGTTGGACTTAAAAGCCAACATTCTCCTCCATCTTTAGCTGTCGGAGGCGTCGAATGTCCATAGGTATACTAGAGAAGAGTAACAAAGCTAGAGCCGAAGTCTTGCACTTTGTTTCTTTTCTAATGTTTACATCATGCCTCATGATATAACAAGCGTTTGATCGGTTCGACATCGATTTATCGTGATATGATTTAGTGATGAAAGAATGCTATCAAGAATATTATTTCTTCAAGAATTTGTCGTTGATTGGCATCATAAGCATATCACCATCTGAGGTTATAAGGCGATATGCTCTATTTGAGTAGACCGACTCTACTATAAATGATCCTTCCCATATGCGCTGAAATTTTCCTTGGTCTTATGCGTCATCACCATAGGTCTTCTGATGGTTAAGACAAGATCATCTTTCTTAAAAGTCTGCTCCTTGACTTTTTTATTGAAGGCTCTGATAATTCAAGCTTGATAGAGCTCTATTTGCTGTTGAGCTTGCAGGCGTTTATCATCCAAAGCTTTCAGCTCTTGAAATCGCAGTCGATGCTTCTCCTCATTTGTCATCTCTGCCGTCAAGGCGATGCGTAGAGATGGGATTTGAATTTTCAGTGGGAGTACAGCTTCACACCCATATACCAAGGAGAAAGGTGTAGCTTTTGTCGGGGTTCGAACCGTCGTGCGATAGGCCCATAGGCATTCTCCTAATTTATCGTCCCAGTCGCATTGGCTTTTCGAGACAAATTTTTTGAGGAGTTTTTCAATAGTCTTGTTGAAAGCTTCTGCAAGGCCGTTCACTGCTGGGTAGTATGCCATTGAGAACACACTCTAAATTCTGAACTTGTTGCAGAACCTTTGAAAAGCTTGACTGACGAACTGGGGCCCATTGTCATGAATGATCCGTCTGGCACACCAAGGCGGTAAATGACGTGATGTTTAACGAATTTGATCACGTCAGATGCCTTTACATCTCTCAGAGGAATATATTCAACCATTTAGAGAAGTAATCGGTTATAACTAAAATGAACCGATGTCCTTTGGATGAAAGTGGTCTGATAGGGCCAAATACGTCCATTCCCCACATCTCAAATGCCAGGTCGAGGTTATAGAGCAAAGATGTCCTGGTGCTTGATAAATGAAGTCACCATGGACCTGACAGGCGTGACATCGCTTAGCGTAAGCATGGCGTCATGGATCATCTTAGGCCAATAATACCCCAATCTTCGGAGTCGATCCCCACGCTTCGGGCTAGGCTGATGAGCTCCACATATGCCGTCATGCGCTTCTTTGAGTACTCGCTGTGCCTCCTTCTATGACAGGCAGCGGAGGAGGATCCCATCAAGCGATCGGCGGTACAGTGTTCGCGTGATTGCATTATAGTAGAATTTAGGGGCATTCCTTCTAATGGCAGCTGCCTCTTTAGGGTTTTTAGGAAGAATGCCATATAGTTCATAGTCATGTACAGAATCGCCAATCTCAGAGCTTTGGACCTGTTGAAGTCTCTAGAGCTTCATTAACTTGATGGTCTCCTGTCAGCTTTTGGTGGTCTTCAAAAGTGAATCTTGGGCAATACAAGTCACGACTGTAGACGAGTATTTTCTCTACTACTCTGGTTGGAAGAGCTAAGGAAGCAGCGAGAGATGCCAGTGCATCTACCATCGCATTTTGCTGGCGAGGCACATGATCGATGAAAAAGTTTTTGAACCGCTCAACCATGTAGATAGTTGTGTTATAATAGGGTATTAAGTCTTCATGTCTGACCTTGTACTCCCCGCAAACTTGGTTAACGATGAGTTTGGAGTCACTGTATGCTTCGAGACTTTTAACGCCAATCTCATCGGCGATTTGCATTCCGATCAAGATAGCATTGTATTCTGCTACATTATTGGAACATGGCTCAGTTAATGAGAATGCACGAGGGATTACATAGCTCTGTGGGGAGACAAGGACTACCCCCACTCCTGCTACGACATTCCCTCGTGGGTCCGTCCTTGATGCACCGTCGAAGAAGAGCTGCTACACCTGTCCTTCAAAAGATGTCTGGGTCAGACAAACTTCGACGACCTCGTCTAGGAGATCCTCATAAAGTTTGGTCGCCCTTGGATCTAGATGCTTAGTTAGGAAATCTGCCACTACCTGTCCCTTCATGGCTTTTTATGGTAGGAATTGCATCTCATATTGGTAGAGCAGTATGACCCATTTTGCCAGTCGACCATTCAGCGATGATGGCTTTGTCATAAGCAAACCTTAAAGGATTGACTTTTGATGCAACATGTATGGTTTGACCCATCAAGTAATGTCGCATTTTCTGGACAGCGAACCCCAAAGCCAAACATTCCTTTTCGATCGTGTTGTACCGATGTTCGGCTCCGATCATAGTTCTACTTAAATAGTGGATTGTCTGCTCGTGTCCTTGATCATTATTCTGGGCTAGCAAAGCTCCTAAGGAATGATCGATCGCTCGAACATATATCAGGAAAGGTTTTCTTGAAACTGGAGCTGTAAGGATAAGTGGTTGCGTGAGGTATCATTTGATTTCCTCAAACGCTTGTTAGCAAGCATCGTCTCAAATGAATGAGACACCCTTCTTCACTAATTTAGTGAAGGGTTGGATTCTCTCCAAGAGATTTGAGATAAACCTCCAGATGTACGCTAATCGCCCTTGCAACCCTCTAAGCTCCCTGAGGTTCCTGGGAGGTTGCATCTCCTGGGCAGAGCGGACTTTTTCTAGGTCGAGGTGGATTCCTTTGGATGTAACCACAAACCCAACTGTTAGCTACCCCTAGGAAGGATTTAGTGGGGGTCATCTTCAGCTGATGTGCCCGCATAGTATTAAACAACGTCTTTAGATCTGCTATGTGATCGCTCTTGACACGGCTTTTTACTGCAATGTCGTCGATGTAGTATTCCACTGTTTTGCGTATGTGCTTGTAAAAAATTACATTCATACCCCTCTGCTATGTTGCTTCCGTGTTTTTCAATCCAAAGGGCATGACAGTATAGCAATACACCCCCAGATGTGTCCTGAAAGATGTATGCTTTTCGTCACAGGGTACATCTTGATTTGATTGTATCCTGAGAACTTATCCATGAAGGACATCCGTTCAAACCCACACGTGTTGTCGATCATGACATCCGTGATTGGGAGGGAGAATTCATCTTTTAGATATGCCTCATTTAGATCATAGAAATCAATACAAATGTGGATCTTCCCATTTTTCTTTATAATGGGGACGATATTGGCTACCCAATCGGGGTGTTGTTCCTTCCTGATGAAGCCAGAGTCTGTGAGCTTTCTGACTTCTGACTGGATTACTTCCATTATTTCTAGACGGAACCGTCACTGCTGCTGTTTGACTGGTTTCGCATCTGAATTAATGTTGAGGCGATGCATAGCCACTCGAGGATCAAGCCAGGAATGTCCTCGTAATTTTAAGCGAAAACATCTATATACTCTTGCACAAGAGATATCAGATCTTCCTTTTCGGAGGGTGATAAGCTTTCACTTATAAAGATAGGCTTGGGATTAGCCTCATCTTCTAGATTAATCTGGATGACCTTATCCTCTGTGGGTGATTCACGTTGTTCGAAACGAATATCTCAAAGAGTGTTTAGGCGTTTGATCCAAGGATCTGCATCCGACCGGATCATTTCTTTATCTCTATCTTCCAGGGGCTTGTTGAAACTATGTTTACTGAAAGTTCTCTGAAGATGTTGCCGATACTGAAATCTGACCCGCCACGATGATGTGCCTGATGAGTGATTATGGTATAATGACCCTTCAGACTCAGAGGCTGACGGGATTGAAGTTGACACATAGCCCAACCCGCTGTGAGTTTTCTGATAATAATCAGGGGTCTTCCTTTTGGAACGAAGGATTGAAGCAGTGTTCTTCTTCCTTTGCCAAAGTTCAAGCTAGGACTCTTTGTTAAATCATACCCCATGTTCTCCATTATTCTAAGTACATTTGGCTCATAATAGGCGAATTGAGGGGATTCGTTCTCGCTTTCTGAGTCTTCGTGAAGCATCAATTCGGGATTGATTCTTTCGAAAAGAATTGATTTTTGGCCTTTGCGTTTTGCTGGGACCATGAATAGTGATTCTTGTGCATCACTGACAACTTGATGCGTCATGAGGGATGACCTCACCGGTGCATGCAATGATGTCAGAGCACCTATTGCCGACCAGGGGTCCTCATCTACATCGGCACCAGTGTCAAACAACACTGAATCAGAAGCAAACACAGAAAAGTAAGCCAAATCTAACTCTTCATTAATATATCACTTGCCTACGTCATCAGTGGTGTTATTAACATCGAGCTTATTAATGATCGTTACAAGTGAATTTAATGCCCACAGGTACTCTTCTTCCGCCTCTGGTTCAGTGTCAGCTTCATTATCAGAGTCTGGTTCCTCTGACTGTGGATTTCGTTCGTCTCCAGAGAATTCTGGTATAGGAGGGAGTCTGTGAAATAGTTCTCTACCCTCTTGAACAGATGCCTTTCGGCAATCAACGTTCGGACTTTTTCACTTCCGTCAATATATTTCATGACTTGATGGAGAGTGGAGGGGACGATGGAGTTACGATGAATCGATGGTCGTCCGAGCAACAAATTGTATGAAGTGCCTTCATCAATCACATAGCATGTCGCTTTAGATCTCAGATCCCCGATCTGACATTTGAGTTTGATCTTCCCCATTGGGCGCGTACCATTAGCATTGAAACTATAGATGGTAGTTTGGGTGGTGCTCAATCGGTGGGTGGGCATTGCTAAGTGCTACATGACCTGACGGGGTATAATGCTAAATGCGGATTCGGGATCTACCTGAATGCGGCTCACTTCAGATGATCCAATGTACCCTGTGAAGTACATGGGCCTATCATGTTTCCCCTTGACCTGCATGTCGTATGGCTTGAAGGTGATGTAGGGGACATTTTAAGAGGCGTAGAGGCAGTCTTCTTTATTTTTCTCCTGTGGCTCAGTTGGGATTTGGGTTATGAAGACCTCAGCGTCAGCTAGAGCTTCTCTTATTGACTTTGACAGTCTTAGGAGCTCGTAAAGGGTGATCCTGGCCGGAATGTTGCCAGCTAAGCTAATACATCAAAGCGGTAAGGTGTTGACGTTCCTTCTGCTTTGTCCTTCGGGAGAGCTTTAGAATACCGAAGTTCTTTCTACTTCTCCACAGGTTGCTTTGCGGAGGGCTTGGTTGGCTCTACAGTAGGTCCACGCGGATTTGCCACTATCCCCTCATACTTCTTTAAGTACGACTGTCCCGAACGAGTTTCGGCCATAATCGGTGCATTCTGCTCTGCGGCAAGGACGATTGTCTCCTCCTCTGAGTCAGTTAGTGAGGGAACATCAGTCTCTGCTTCTTGGGAGGAAGCGGATACCACATTGCAAGGTGAAGCTTTTGCCTTGCCTTTCTACTTCCTATTGGTAATAGTAGTCCACTATTGGCCTTCTATAAGGTCGGGATGAACCCACATAATTTCTCCCTGAGGTGTAGGAATAGGTACAAGACCCTTCTCTTGCTGGTGATGCGGGTCTGTATTGATCATCCTTAGTTCCCCTTTCGGGATAGGAACTACTCTGGCCGGTGTTGGAGGCTGGTTTTCGAACTGAAGAAATGACATCATGTTAGCCGTCACTTTCTTCTGTTCTGGATGGAGCTTCAGCACTTCCGCATCAATTAGAGCTAATAGAATATCTTTGAAGATATAACAACTCTTGGTGGGGTGCCCTAGCATCCTATGATACAGACAGTAGTTGGGATTGTTAGTCTTGCCGACCTTCTTGGGATGTCTAGCATCAGGAGCTTTAATCTGTTGCTCTTGTTGAGTAACTTAAACAACGAATTGACATGCTCATCCTTGAAGGAGTACTGCCTGTTGGTGCACGACTGACTTAAAGAACTTCTCCCTCGGTTAGCTGAGGTTTAACGGGAGATTTTGTCTCTGTCGCCAATGTATCCTTCCTCCTTGATTGAAAAGATACTTCTAGCGCGTGCCTTGTCCACTTTTCGGGTCTGGCTAGGAGTAAAGTTTGTAAATTGTGATGGCATGTCTCCACCAAGGTGGCCTGGCTTATACCGCTAAGACATTGGAGTGCCATATTCTGAAATCTTTCCATAAATGCCTTGACTGACTCTCCCTTTTGTTGCTTTGTTGCCAGGAGAGTTGGCATGGTAACCCCCGAGTCGTCTTCAAAGATGTGTATAAGGAAAAGCTTCTCAAAATCACCCCAGTTTTTGATGGAGGCTTCAGGGAGTTTCATGAACCATTCGAAGGCAAGTCCCTTCAGAGTACCGATAAACAAACGTGCTAGTATGGCATCGTTATCTATTACATTCCCTGTTTGAGACTTGAAGTAGTAGATGTGTTGGTTCGCTGACCCTTTGCCGTCAAAGGTCTGTAGAGTCAGAGATTTGAACTTGGGAGGATATGGGACAAGATCCTATTCTGTTGGGTATGGCCGGACCACTCCTGCTTCTTAGGAGGCCTTTTCGATTGGTAAAGGCTTTGAGACGCTGCTCCAATTGATTCATTTTTTTAGAATGAGTACCCCCTTTCACTGGAGTGCCTCCCTCTTTAGATGAGGATTTAGACAACTCGGAATTTGATTGTTTCTCCTTTCTATGTGTACAGAAGATAAGCTTTCCCCTTCCTTCCGCTTGCCTTTAGACTTTTTAGAAGAAGTTTGGGCATTCGACTTCTTCTTGTCCTCGAGCAACTGTGCAAACATCTTCTTGACGGTATCGATAGATTCTTGCTGGGCGCGAATCATATCGCCCTCTGGATCGGGCTTGCTGTTCCAGGCTCTTAGTCGTCTCCTCAGGAGTGTTTGTCATGTATGCAAAGGCTTCCTTCTCTACAGAAGAGTTCGAGGCCTGTGATTCTGCGATGGCGGAGTGTGATTCACTTACTTCAATGCCCCTAGCTAGGGCTGATCAGGGGAAAACCGCGCACGAAAAATTTATATTTAAAATCAAGAGATTAAAGTGTGTTTGCTTTGGCTTCCTCGATACTTCTGTTATAGCATACAGGTTAAAACGAGTCGAATCCTTGTGGATGAGAGGCGACAGAAGCTTACACGATATGTTCACGTGTCTGTTAAAAGTTCTTCAATGTTAGAAAGAATGAAAAGAAAAGAAAATACAAAATGAAAAGAGAAGTACGGTGAAACACAAAGAAGTAGGAAACATTGAAAAGAATATATTTGTAGCTTTTGATAGTATTTCTAAAACAAAGTGAAAAAGAAAGAATACTTATGGCTAGTAACTACTAATGACTCTACTAACCATGCTAACCTCTTAGTGATAGTTGCCTCACATGTATCCTTGGTCATCACTAGTCCTTGGTTCAAGAGCGTTTCAAAGCATGACTCATACGATAACTTTCATATCCAAACTCAATAAAACAAGTGCAAGCTACACTTAAACCATCAAAACTAAACAAAAGTAAGCATAGAGTAAAGTCATGTTAGCATGTTAGAGAGTGAGGAAGTTAGAGTATTTAATCCATCATCATGAGCCATCAATGGCTCTTGCAAGAGTAAGGCCAAGTAGAGACTATTAGATTCATATGGATTATCAAATAAGAAATTAGACTAGTTAGTGGTTAGTAGTTAGTTTCCATGAGAGAAAAGATTAGCTTAACATGTAAAAGGAGTTAGATAGAAAATAAAGAGAGGTAAAGAGAGAACCTTTCATAGCTTGTCACTTTCTATTACAAGCACTCTTGCTTTCCACTCATGTATCACTCTCTCTCCTATTACTAGATCTAAAAGAAATGAAAAATATAAAGAAGAGGAAGAACTAATCTAAACTAAACTATCCTAAACTACATGAAAGAAATTACACTACTCCTCTTTATTCTCCAATTGAAGAACCCCAGAGGGGTATTTATAAGCACCAGGAGAAAGGGGGGTCAGGGGACAAACCCTGGCCCAAAGTACGGGCGCGGTCGCACCCATACGACCGCGGAAATGTGGCCCAGGCTGCATTTTCGCGGCTCTTCTAGAGCCGCGTATGGCGCTTTCTACCACGCGCTGTCCCGTCTGTCCCCTGTCAATTGGAGGTTCCGATTTCTGGTTTTGGGCCCCTGGTTTTGACGAATCAACTCTCCAAAGTCAATGGCTATATTATAGGCCTTTAATCACCCATTAAATGGTGATTTAGGGTTTTATTCTTCATTGTACACCATGGACCTAGAAACATACAAGAGAGGTATTATTAGCAGAATTTAATATGAAATAAATATGAAGATGTGATATGAAATATGCAGTTTTAGAGACTAATCAATGGCACTGTAGTCAACCGGGGGTACCGCACCAGTCCGAGTACGAGTATGCCGGTACACTCCTTCTAGTTCCGTATCAGACTCATCAGAGCTGACTGCTGGTTGTTTTTTCCTACTTTTACTTATCGTAGTGCTTGGATCTGCCATGTTTGCAGTAACTTTGGGATATTTCATGTCAGAGAAGGTTCCCCTTCTGTGGGAACGACGCCTTTTGGCTGATCGAGAGGTTGGGGTTATTCATCTGAATACCGACTGGTTGTTCACATGTGAGCTGCAGTGGCATTCAGAGAGCATTGCTGTGATGAACCGTTCACAGCAACAGTATGAAGCATCATGACTAACGCTCCTTTTCTTTGTCAAATAATCTCTTAAATCTGTCAAAAGGGTATCAAAGAGATTAGCCTCAGGTTTTTGAGGGCTTTTCAGCTTCTGAGAGCTATCCTTGTGTCGCGAATCTGAGACGCAAGGTTTTGAGACACGGAGCTCACGCTCTGTGAAACAGATGCGGCGCTCATGTTTTGGCATTAAAACACAGGTCTCACGTCTCAGCTCAGAAGAGACCATACCTCATGCTGCTAATTGTCGCATTTGGTCAGCGACAGTTGAGACACGCATATTTTTTCTATTCTGCGTTTGGTTGTAGATACGTGGGTTTCATGTCTCTGAGGAGAGGTACAGACCTCGTGCTGCTGAACGTCGCGTTTAGGAAGTAAAGCTTCAGAAACACAAGACTTGCGGGCTTCGCGTTTAGGTCTCCAAATGCGAACTTCGCGCGTCTGACGTAGTTCAGAAGAGACGCGAGCTTGAGCCTCGCGTTCTGTATCTGTTGGACAGATTGCTAGACAGATAGTTGTTCCAGTTTCTTGCATTTGTAATTGACGCGCGCGTCATCTTTGTCGACGTTCAGTGTTTCGGTTATCCCGTATGGGTTGTTGGGAATCCTTTATAACCTGGCGCTGAGGAAGAGGACGGGCGTGAGTAGGCTGAACGTCAACAACGTAGGCCTTGTGGGTCTCATGGGAGATGTTGACGTGGACCTGACGTGTGACACATCCGGCCACGATGTTCTACGCGTAGACCGCATTTAGGGAAGCCTTTGCAGGGACCTAAGAGTGAATCTTTGAGGAGACTTTGCGGTATTGCCGCACCCTAGGGCAATTGGAGCCAGAAGAGAGGAATTCTTCATACTTTACCTGGTCGAATTCCACGACAAGTGATTCGACCACCTTTCCCATGCAGGTGACGTCACCTTGTGCCACGACTTGCTCATCAGTAGAGAAAGTAGTCCCCAACGGAGTCGCCATCTCTTGTTTGGTGAAAAAAATTGAGGGTGTGCAAATTCTTTATTTGATTGTAAAGAATGTTACAACGGATTAATAATCCGATTACAAGAGAGAAAAGATATTCAAGCTCAAATCTTCTTTGTTTAGTGCTGGATTCTTAATGTAGCAATGGAAAGTGAATCTTGTTTTCCGTTGACTGGTCACGATCTTTTGCGAATCTTCTCTTTTGATGGTGGACGAAGTAACACACTTCTATCTAATAAAAATCTCAAAGAGATTTTAGAAAAAACAAACTTGAACTCAGCAAGTTGTTAGAAGAGTTTTACTCTTTTGTATTTCTCTGCTAGAGATTCTGGTCTTTCTAAGACTTACAACCAAAATTCTTCTGATCAAAACTTCCTACCCCTATTCGATAGCGAACTGAGCTATTTATAGGAGTTTCAGGGGTAAAACTGTCTCCTAAAAATACTCCATAATGGGGGTTAACTCCCTCATTATGTGGGCTGTAATTGACCCAGTAGTGAGGGCAGTTATAACTGAGACGCAGGCTTTGAGTCTCGCGTTTTGTCATTGAGGTAACGCTTAAGAAACACGAACTTCAAGTTCTGCGTTAAGATTCATGTGAGACGCGGACTTTGAGCTCTGCGTCTGGGTATTGCATGGATGCCTGAGACGCAAGTTTCAAGCTCTGCGTCTTGGCCATTGTAGTGAGGTAGAGACGCGGGTTTCGACCCTTGCGTCCTGATACTATAGTGGTGCTGAGACACGGCTTTCGAGCTCTGCATCTTGGTTATTGTAGTAACATTAAGACGCAGGTTTCAACCTTCGCGTTGGTACTGCGCTAGTGGCTATACTGCCGCGTCTGGAGTTCAGACTCTGCTTTCTGATGACTTGACCCCTGTAATTTTTGGACAATCTACAATATCCGTAAAATTCACCATTCAAACTACTCTGATCTAATCCCAATTTTCAAGTCATATTCTACTCCAACATAATTCACTAGCTAAATCAGGTTGCTGGCTCAATAAATTCAGAATATCCAAATCAATAAAGAGAAACACTCAAACTCTGGATAAATGCTAATCTTATAAAAAGTGATGATGTACACATATGATCCATTGTCTATAAATATTTAAAACGAACAATAATTAAACATGAGATATAATTTAGAATGAAACAGTTACGGTAAAGCTATGTAACAATACAAGATGAAGTAAACAACTGATTATATACCAACATGAAATAACACTATGAATTGTACAAATAAAATAAATAGATAATCTAAACACTCACATGAAATGACACAGTTTGGGCCCAA
>JAVJIF010020560.1:0-48786 GCA_038442645.1 Agave tequilana
TCCTCTCAGAATCGATCGGTTGAAGCAAAGATCAGCAAGTTGATTCAGATTCTGACTGGATACATTTAGTATTCGAATTATAACTTTTGCTACAGAATCTCAATTCGATGATTCAAGAGATCCAGAAAGCAGACTGACAGAGCTATAACTCTATGTTGATCATTATTTCTAATTCTGTCAGTTATTAAGTGATATTCAGCAATCAACAAGCCAACAAATAGCAGATCAGAACTGAATATCCACCTCTAACCCCCTCCATTTCTCCTATAAATACCTGCACTCAAGGCAAAGAGGACCATGCAGAGATAGGATTAGCCAGCTTTTCATTTCTAGGTTTAGGTTTTTAGCCTTTCTTTTATGTAATTTAGTTTTCATTTATGTAATTCAGAGGAGATCGACTTTCATCGAAGAACAAGACTGAAGCTTGACTGGAGTGACACCGTGTAAGACTTATTTCTTTTCTTTGATTGTAATGAAATCGAATCGATGTTCTTTTTGTGTTTGTACTTCTTTTTAGTCTTCTCCTTCTTCTTCTTTTCTATTTTACTTTTCTTTTTCGTACAATCGTCTTCCAAGTGAGTCTAAAAGCATCGAAAGAGCCTTGCATTGCGAGTGCCACCGATAGCTCATGACGATGGAATAGAGTCTCTCTCTGTATCATTTCATTCTTGAAGTAGTCTTGATGATGTAATGTGGACGAAGACCATACTCAATCTTATGGGCTATGCGCTGAATGCCTCCACTTCAAGGTAAAATCGTCGCTGAAGACTCAAGGTAAGCTTTTGACGAAAAGAAGGTAAGCAATTGTTTTTTATTTCTTTTCTTTCATTTCTGTAAATTAAAACACAATACCTCTTCTAAATCATCCTTTTCACCTCCTTGTCGCTTTCTTTCGCCGTTTTCTGATTTTTTCACCCTCTTCATCTTTCATATTCTTCTAACTTTAACTATAACTTTCTTTTTCTTTTCTTACTTTAAAAATAGAGAAGAACTTTCGCTTATATTCATAACGATTTCAATAAAAACTGTAAAGCTTCCATCGCAACCCTCCTTGTGGATCACGACCCGCATTAGCCACTTGCTATAGCGGAAGTATTGAGCACTTGCACGTTTTTATTATAAGATCTAAAAATCCGTATTTTTTGTGCAGTTTAGCTTCAATCAAATTTTGGCGCCGTTGCCGGGGAGGGTAACATTTTTTTATTGAAATCTGAATTTTTTTTGAAAATTTTTTAGAACTAAACGAATTTTCTTCTCTGTGCAGGTTACAGGGCAAGCAAAGCAGAAAATTATTATTGCAGTGACATACAAGTGGCCTTGGGCCTCTGCTCCAAAAAGCAGAGACCAAGGGCCCTCTGAATTGCCGCATTTCCACGGCAAAAGCCGCGGATCCGCGGTAAGGACGAGTTGACTACTAACAGCTTTTTGCAGGGCTGCTTAGTTTACAAATTCAAGTTTGCTGCAACTTTAATTTTTCTTATATGCCATAACATAAGCCTGCTAATAATCAACAGTAAAAGATTCGTTGAAAGTTAAAAATTGATTAGCCATTTGCATTCTAGGCACAAGTCTTTTCAATTCTTTTACTTTACTGTTGAAGAGAGCTGGAGACAAGGTATGTATGCATAGCATATAGTTTTAGGAAACATTCTTGGGTGATTTTGCTTTTGAATGCTACTTTCCTAATCTTGCACACTTGCACGAATCAATTCTAAGGGCAAACCCAAATCAAGATAAGGTGGGGATTTGATCACCTTCCTTAGCCCAAAACCATCTCCAGCACTCACTACCCAGCCTAACTTAAAAGTGTACGTTGGCCCTAGGGACATCTCGGACTCAATTAGGAGATTATCCTAAGGGGAAAAAATGTTAGAATCTACTACTCCTGCAAAATCAGTGTCTAGGAAAGGGATTGAGGGCCGAAAGCCCGAAGGTTGGTGGTTATTTATTTAAGGAACGTCTTTGACGGAAAACCTCCCACCAACCTTGCCCTGACCTGGCTGATTAGCTTGTGGTTAAAGTCTACATTAGACCTCCCGTGGACAGTCTAACCAGTTAGGAGTCGTCTAGGTCCTAAGTCTACCCTAACTTAGGCTAGAATTTTTTTTTTTTTGTTTATTTGTTTGTTTTTCTTTTGTTTGTATTCTATTGTGCGATATGGACTATAATAATAATTTTTTCAACTAAATAATAATCCATATTACACACCGACTTCATTTTCGGATATTACCAACCCGGCATATCATAACTTTGACCAACCTAGTGTGCCGAATTGGTCTTATCCGAATCATATGACCCATACCCCCCATCTAATAACTATAATTTCCATAATGATTTCAACTCTTCACCGAGTCAGTGGGGATTCACCTCCCCCGAGCATAATTTCTAACCACCTTGTCCTCCTTCTCCACCCAGTCCACATTATGTTCAAGATTCATACTCAGTTCCACCCGTCCAAAATAGGAAACCATCAATTTTGGAACGGAGTATGCGTGAGTCCAAACACAAATCCCAAATCTGATGGACTCACAATTTCAATACCACTTCCAGACAATCTTCATCTTTTCATCAAACAATGAACCCATCAATTATGAAAAGATGCTAGAAGCCATGACTCATGCTCAAAATGCTAGAAATCGTGACATAGATATGATGGTCGAATCTCTACGTTCCCACCGTCCTGATGTCACTTACCATTCTGTTAGAGCAAAGAGTCATGTTGTTTTGGAAATCAAGATTCTATTTCAGAACAACCATGTGAACTTACCCAAACTCCACATGATATTGATAGTTTGGCTAGTTTTCCATTCCCTGAAATAGAACTTGAAAATGATTATGATCCTGAACCCCAACTTAGTGATTCAATTCCATTTCCTGATTCGATTATGACTCCGGTACCTTCACCTGACTTCGATCTTTCCCGGAGTCAACATTGGATCCTGTACCAATCATAAAGAAATTGAATCACCCATCTTTGAGGATCATGTTGAACTTGACCAACTTTACAATTTTGGAAATCCCATGGATAAATTGGCAAGTTCTCCATTTTTTGATATTGAACTCAATGAGATATGTGACCTAGATTCTCACATATGTGATCCAGTTCAACTTTCTGAATCAATATTGACTCCTGTTTTATTACCAAACTTGAATAATATTCTAGAGTCAGTTTTGATTCCTCCACCTATCATTTCTGAACTGAATCACCCACATTAGGTCACATTCCATTGTTGGAAAATACATGTGGACTGGAGTTTCAATTTCTTGACTTGGACCCAATTTCTGAACCTATTTCGACTCCTGAACCTTTACTTGACTTAAGTCACCTTCCTGAGTCGGTATTAGTTCCTGTCCTTCCCGAGTCCAAGTCAACCGTTCTATCATTTCATACACCATTCTGGGACGAGGTGGTTGACAAATTTGACTCCGAAATTAGTTATGGAATATGGAAATTAGATGGGGTCAAATATTTAATAAAAATCCTTAATGGATTTATCTTTTTAGTGGGTCATATTAAAGATAGTGCTGGTGGGTTCCTTCGAGACCCAAGAAAAGTTGATTGGGCCATGTTTCGTGGACCAATCAGACCACCACCGGAACACCACCTTAAGGTAACCTTTTCCTTCCCTTTCTTCTTTTTCATGCACCTATGCATTAATTCATACATTGAGGACAATGCATGAGATAGGTGTGGGGGAGGGTCTAACATAACTTTTCTTTTTCTTTAAAAAAAAAGTAAAAAAATAAAAAAAAATTGACATTTTTCTTTACTTTTAAAAAACTTTTTGAAAATAGAAACAATATTTTGACTTATTTTTGTAAGAAATTAAGTTAATTTTAAGGAATAGGAAAATCCAAATTAGGATTTCTTATACTTGGTCAAAATTATTTGTTTGATTTTTAGGGTTAGGAAGATAATTTGTCAAGTAATTTAGTCTTGATCTTTACCTGATGAAATATGCACACTTCATACACTTACACACTTAGGGTTCAAAAACAAAGATTCTTATGCCTTATAAAAATATATATATATAAAAAAAATGAATAAGTCTAATTATTGATTAGCTAGGTGCTTTGGCCTAAGCAAGCCTTAGTATTTATGCGAAAGATAATTAGATAAGTTTGAGAAAAAAATAAAAAAAATGAATAAATCTAATTATTGATTAGCTAGGTGCTTTGGCCTAAGCAAGCCTTAGTATTTATGCGAAAGATTATTAGATCCTCTGATTAAGCTGGGTATTTGTGCCTAATAAAGTATAAGCATTCACGCCTAAAAGAGGTTCATTTAATAAAATCCTTAGTTTTGTGGCCTTGTTTGCTCGAGTCCTTAAGTCCTTGGGGGTGTTTTCTCACCTGGTGCCCTAAGACCGTCTGGTTTGGGAGTCATCGATTAAAGGCTTGTTACATGGGCAGATTAGAAAGCCTAATGAATTAAGGAATAAAAAAGTATATATATAAATAAATAAGGCATAAGAGTTAGAGAGAATGAACCCTTAGTCAAAATTTTCACAGTCACAAGTGCATATGACTTAGGGTAAAGTAATAGACTAGATAAGAAGTACAATTTGACTCCTTACTTTAATTTGATAACAAATTTTTGAATAGAGACTAAGTTTAGGATGAAAAATTAAGTTTTCCTATAACTTATAGATTGCTTAGATCTTACAATTATATGCCAAATATTTTTTCTCTTTCAAATGCTTTTCGAAAATACTAACTCTTTATTTCCCTTTCTTTATGGATTTTGTGGGTGCAATCCGCTGAAAACCCTCACGAGACAAAACTCGTCCTCTAGGGAAACCTAGAGGTTTAACGGCTTGTTGCACATGCTAAGTGCAATCGCGCGACCTGCGAAAGTGGTCTAATAATCCTTAGTATAGTTTAGTTGTTTTGCTCGAGGACGAGCAAAAGATAGGTATGGGGGTGTGATTGGTCACTAATGTTGCATATTTAATATCATATTTTCATACCTGTTTTAGAATAAAACTTTGCATTGTCTTAATTAATTGCTTAATTTATTTGCAGGCCCATTCTTTAAGGAGATGAAGAGAAATGAGCCCAAAGCCCACCAAAATTCTGAATAAATCAGAGTTAATTCACACTCAGTAAATCAGGGAAAAATCAAGAGGTTGAAAACTGGTTGAGAAGAATCCTCTCAGAATCGATCGGTTGAAGCAAAGATCAAGCAAGTTTGATTCAGATTCTGACTGGATACATTTTAGTATTCGAATTATAACTTTTGCTACAGAATCTCAATTCTGATGATTCAAGATGATCCACAAAGCAGACTGAAAGAGCTATAACTCTTATGTTGATCATTATTTCTAATTCTGTCAGTTGTTAAGTGATATTCAGCAATCAACAAGCCAACAAATAGCAGATCAGAACTGAATATCCACCTCTACCCCCTCCATTTCTCCTTTAAATACCTGCACTCAAAGGCAAAAGAGGACCATGCAGAGATAGGACTTAGCCAAGCTTTTCATTTCTAGGTTTAGGTTTTTAGCCTTTCTTTTTATGTAATTTTAGTTTTCATTTATGTAATTCAGAGGAGATCGACTTTCATCGAAGAACAAGACTGAAGCTTGAGCTGGAGTGACACCGGTGTAAGACTTATTTCTTTTCTTTGATTGTAATGAATCGAATCGATGTTCTTTTTGTGTTTGTACTTCTTTTTAGTCTTCTCCTTCTTCTTCTTTTCTATTTTACTTTTCTTTTTCGTACAATCGTCTTCCAAGTGAGTCTAAAAGCATCGAAAGAGCCTTGCCATTGCGAGTGCCACCGATAGCTCATGACGATGGAATAGAGTCTCTCTCTGTATCATTTCATTCTTGAAGTAGTCTTGATGATGTAATGTGGACGAAGACCAATACTCAAATCTTATGGGCTATGCGCTGAATGCCTCCACTTCAAGGTAAAATCGTCGCTGAAGACTCAAGGTAAGCTTTTGACGAAAAGAAGGTAAGCAATTGTTTTTATTTCTTTTCTTTCATTTCTGTAAATTAAACACAATACCTCTTCTAAATCATCCTTTTCACCTCCTTGTCGCTTTCTTTCGCCGTTTTCTGATATTTTCACCCTCTTCATCTTTCATATTCTTCTAACTTTAACTATAACTTTCTTTTTTCTTTTTCTTAACTTTAAAAATAGAGAAGAACTTTCGCTTATATTCATAACGATTTCAATAAAAACTGTAAAGCTTCCATCGCAAACCCTCCTTGTGGATCACGACCCGCATTAGCCACTTGCTATAGCGGAAGTATTGAGCACTTGCACGTTTTTATTATAAGATCTAAAATCCGTATTTTTGTGCAGGTTTAGCTTCAATCAATCATTAGTAAACATAACTTCATGAGTTGATCATCATCAAAACTAAGGTGATAGGCCTTTGGGCCAACATTTGCACCTGGTGACAAATCAACAAGTTCCCAAGTGTGAATTCATTATTAATAGCCTCTTTTCAGAATGGGGCATCCGGAGAAGAGATAGCCTCTTTATCAGTGAGATGGTCATCACCAACAAGAAATGTAAAGAAAGCTTTATCAAAATCAGTTTCTTTTTTAACTCTTTTACTTCTTCTTAGTTCAATCTCTTCTTATCATCAGATTCTTGTGCATGACTAGATGATGAAGCATGAGAAGGTTTATCAACATGATTTTTCAATAGAAAAACATGCTCAAAGAATTCTGCATTTTTAGTTTCAATAATAGTGTTAATCTCCAAAACATTATTATCAACTCTAGACACAAGAACCTATATGAAGCACTATGATGGGTATAATAATAAACATGTGGTCAAAGGTTTTGGGTCCTAGTTTCTTTCTTTTTGGTTCAGGTAGAAGAACTTTAGTTAGGCACCCCAAACTTTTAAATAGTTTAAGTTTGGTGCATGTCCTTTCCAGATTTCATATGGGGTTATGCTGGTTTTCTTGTAGGATATTCTATTCTGAATATGACAAGCAGAGAGTATAGCCTCCCCCCACAGGTTCAGAGGTGCACCAAAACATATAAGCATAGCATTCATCATATTTTTGGGTGTTCTATTTTTCCTTTCAGCAACACCATTAGATTCAGGTGAATATGGATGGGTAGTCTCAAGAATTATGCCATATTGTTCACAAAATTCATTAAATTGTTTAAATTCATATTCACCACCTCTATCCGATCTCAATCTCTTGATTTTCTTATTTAGTTGATTTTTCAACTTCTGATTTATATTTCAGAAACATTCCAAAGGCTTCATCTTTAGATCTTAACAGATAGACTACTGTATATCTAGAACAGTCATCAATAAAAGTGATATAGAATCGTTTACCAAATCTAGTTAAGTTATTTTTAAAGTCACCAAGATCACTATGAATAAGCTCAAGCAATTCAGATTCTTTTTGTATACTTTTGCATGATTTCTTAGTGGATTTAGATTCAACACATATTTTTCATTTGTCATGGTCAGATATAGTTACATTATGCAAGAGACCTATATCTTTTATTTTCTTAATGTAAGAAAAACCAACATGTCCTAACCTACCATGCCAAAGATCACAAGAGTCAATCATGTAAGCAGAAGAAGTAGATGCATTTTCATTCATGATTTCAAGTACATTCAGCATAAATAAACCCTGACTACAGTACCCTTTACCAATAAATTGTCCATTCCTAGTCATTATAATTTTATCAGATTCAAAGCAGACCTTAACTCCAGCTTTTTCAAGAAAGGAAACAGAAATGAGGTTCCAACGAATCTCAGGAACATGAAACACATCTATAAGAGAAAGGATCCTCCCTGAAGTGAGCTTGAGAAGCACCTTTCCCTTACTCACAACGGGTGAGGGCCTCGAATCGCCCATGAACACTTGTTCACTATCATCAACAGAGGAGTAAGAAGAGAAAGCTCCTCTGTCGGCACATATATGTCGGGTTATCCCGGAATCAATCACTCAATTCTTATTATATGCAATCATGTTAACTTCAGATATTACAGCAGCAATAATGTCACTCTAAATCAGGCTACTTGTGGTTTGGATGGAGCCTCACTAGTCTTCCGAACCTACACTGTGCTGAGTAGTGTCCGGGTTTGCCACACACAAAACATTTTCCTTTCTTCTTGAAAGTAGAGTTAGGGTTTTCTTTTCATCTTAGAGTTCTGATTTGATTTAAAGTTTGGCTTATGAAAATGTTTCTTTGGTTTAGAAGGCTTGCTTTCAATTAGATTTACCTTAAAGTAAGCTCCTTGGCCCTTTCAGTTTTCTCTCTTTCTTTATTTTTCTCTTCAATTCTGATGTGAATTATTACATCTTTAAGGTTCATTTGTTTTCTTTTATGTTTCAGTTCTTTCTTGTAATCTTTCTAGGAATCGGGTAGTTTTTCAATTAGGGCTCCAGTAATAAAGGCTTCGGGTAGGGTGATATTTTCATTTTTATGATCATCAATTAGAACATGGTATTCATGAATTTGAGAGGAAATATCTTTTTCATCAGACATGACAAAATTCAGAAAATTTCCAATAGCAAATTTTTGAGTTCAAGCATCTTCAAGATGTATTTCTTATTAAGACTTTCCTAAATTTCAGTTACAGTTTTATAAGGACAGTAAACATCAAATAGTGCATTACTAAGTGTGCTGAGAATGATGTGTCTACAGATTTTGTTGGCTTTTTCCCAGTTTTGCAATTCTTTTTCTTTCTCTGGTTTAGGATCAGTTATAGCAAAGGCATAACCAGTTACATCAAGTGTGGACATCACTTTTTCTTGCCATCTTTTATAGTGGGTTCCATTAAATGGTTCAATCCTAGAGATGCAGGTAGAGACTTAATATTAGTAGTAGCAAGCATAGCAGTATTCATATCTACTCTTAAGATTGTTGAAAAAATAATGTATGAAATACTGCTAATCTAATTAAATTAAACTTTCAAGAAAGAAGGAACTTCTCTATTTTGATCAAGGCGTGCGGAGCACTGTCCTTAAGAGTAAATCGCGCTCCTCTGAGAGAGTATCTCGGTGCAGTAGGTTGATGGCGGCCTACCCTCCAGGATTCAACGATCGCTGGCCCTGCAAGCGTGCACTCGCAATGCACAGGCCCTCGAACAGCTCAGTTTTGTTTCTTCCAGAGATGCAGGGAAGAGCTGAAGAGTTTAAGAAATTTCAGAGTGGAAGAAGATGGTTGAGTTCTGTTTTTTTGAGAGCAGGGAATAGATCCTTTATAAAGAGAGTTTTACATCATTAGAAAATTCTTGGGCGGAGAAACAATTCTTGGACAGAGGAAGAAATCTTTCCTTATGCAGAGAAACAAAATTGCCTTGAAAAGTGTCACTGCAGAACTTGGGCAGAGAGCTGACATGACAGGACATGAAAATACGAATCTCACAGCTATCTCTGGCCCAAATATTATGACAGGATTTGAAAAGATTTTATTTTAATTTTAATCTAAAAATAAAATTGGCAAAACTTAGCCTATTTGGGCACACCCGCGAAGCTCTGACACCCGAATTTGCACCCCCCTACGCGTGCGATGCGAGCGCACATGCGCATTAAGTTTTCTGGATCCAGTAACCCAATTCCCTTTACTAGGCCTCAATGAGCTTGTGTGCGCGCGAGCACCCTCTGGCTTCTAACCCACACAACCCATCATGAAAGAGACTCCATATATAAGCACTAAAGAGTTCTTTTCCTATCTAATGTGGGGCTAAAAGAACTATGCTTAATTTTGAAATACCCTCAAAATACTAACAACTTTTTCGTAAATAAATTATTAAAAGCAGAGGAACACCTTTAAAATCTATATAAACCATTTTTTTTTACAAGTGTTTGCTCAAATTCATGCCTAAAGTCTCAAACATGAACACCTTTAAAATCTCTATGCCCAACTAATTTTCAGCCCAAATGAAATTGCATGAGGATAGTGTTTTAGGTGTCACTTGGCCAGAAGAGTGAGAATGTAAGAATCAAGAGGCTTTGAAGGAAAAGTTAAAGGAGTGAACTTGAGAAATGATTGCTTCATAATTATTCAAAGCAGAGTAAGGGTTATAGATTATTTAGCTAGTGCGTAAGGGTGTAGGGCTACTCCCTCTTGATAACACTAACATGAAAGAGGTGCCACCCCCCCCCCCCCCCCACCACCACCCACCCACCCCACACACACAAACAAAACCCAACCCCAACATGGAACAAAGAGGGAACAAACAAGTTATGCCTCATGTTTTTAAATTAACCTGAACCATTTTTTCTTTTGATTCTTGTCAATTTTAAGTGCTTAGAAGAGTTAGCAGGAGTAAATCTAATCTTTTGTAACTCTCGATGCCAAATGAGTTTAATCTTCAATTGTTATTTGGCATTTTCAAAATTTAAAACATAAAGAGTTACATGTACTATCAACAATGGAGTAGATACATCACCTCAACTCTTTTATTAGCACACAGATCATTTTTTTTTCATTTTTTTAATTCAAATTGGGTTAAGGATAATTAGGAAATTAAAAAATATGAAATTACTCCAATTTGAATTAAAAAAATTGAAAACAGGAGAGCTGTTTGCTAATAAAAGAATTGAGGGGTGTCTCTGTTTCAATGTTTATAATACAAAGAGTGTATCTGCAATTTATCCAAACATAAATTGAAATACAAATCTCCACATTGTTGATGCATCTTGAATCATCCAAACATCCATAAAGATTGCCTTGGCTGAATCAGCCTCATTAAAGGCAAAACCAAGTAATTTGACATGACAAGAACCCTAAATTGGATTCATTTCATTTGTGGGCAGCCAATACTTGCAATAAAGGGTGACATGAACCCACCCATGTCATCTTTTAGTGCACATCAAGAGTTTGATCAATGGAGAACTACTCAGATTGGGCTCACAAGCACACAAGGTCTGTTTACTTGCAAGCTATAGACTCCCTTTTTGACCTGTAAAGCAGAGAGCAAGCCAAGTTTTCCACCCCCTTGTGGGGGGTGATGGTGAGCACCCATGCATTGTCACATACAATTATGAGTGGAATGTTGCTCAGAGCCTCAAGCCTACACCTTCTTCCATCTACATGTACAGCTCCCTAATGACTCCTAATCATTCACGTAGCCACACTAATCACGATTCATTAGCGACTAATTATAATTTTTTTTCCCCCTAAAAGAAGAATAAGGAACACTAATCAAAAGCTTTTCAAAACGTGCCTAAATTCTAATGGTTGCATGTTCATAATGATTACAAAAATGAGACCCATATCTAATTAGATGGTGACTAAATACATGAGCAAATGAATTTGGATCTACAACCGTTCATAATGTTTTGTTTTTAGGGTGGCAATGAGTTTCAAGACTGTAATTATAGGCTACCTTCAATCATTAAAGGCACTGACGCAAACATTAATCTTCTGTAATTGGAATTATTTGATCTTGACTATGCTCAATGTGTGTATATATGCTTGACATATACAATCATCATAACCACAAGCGTTTCTCTAAAATTGGGCCTAGTAATGTTGCTAACAATCATAAGCTTGAGATTTTAAGCAAAATTATTGCGTGGCATATAAAGATATCAAACTGAAGTTTTAA
This sequence comes from Agave tequilana, assembly GCA_038442645.1. Lineage (NCBI taxonomy): Eukaryota > Viridiplantae > Streptophyta > Magnoliopsida > Asparagales > Asparagaceae > Agave > Agave tequilana. Next base: position 11,551 of record JAVJIF010020560.1, read on the forward strand.
GAGAGCCTAGATTCAAATTGCATCATCCAAAGGTACATATTTTTTTTTGGAGAAAAATTCACAAAGGTATATATTGTTGATTAAAATTTATATTTTTATTTCGACCATTCAATGGCATGGAGGCAAGAATCTAGACTTGTCGTGGGGAATACTTCTAGGTTCTGTTTGGCTATTGGAAACAAAAGAAAGAAAAGTACGGGAAGGGGCTGCGTTCAGTTTTCAGGCATTCTTCGAGCTTTTAGCTCGGAATTCTGACACAGCATTGCAGTGCTAAAAATCTGAGGTTCCATATGGGGCCCACATACTATGTCTTTTCAGTTTCACAGCAAACAAACTGAGCGGAGGTGAGGAAAAGCCCGTGAGCGAAAACTGAATTTTTTTTTCCCCTTGACATGTGGGCCCCACGAGCTTTTCCTCACCTTCACTCCGTTTATTTTATGCGAAAGTGAGAAGGAAAAGTGTGTGGGCCCCGCGTACAGCCTCAGCTTCTTACCACTTAAGTGCTATGTTAGAATTTCGAGTTAAAAGCTCCAAAAAAGTCTAAAATTTAAACGCTGCCCTTACACACTTTTCCTTCATTTGTTCTCCAAGAACCAAGCAGGGCCTAAGTAGTACCACAGTCCAATAATTTGGAGACGAACATGAAACAGAAAGGCCAGCCGTGTTGCTTTCTCTGCATGAGTGCAAAATTTGTGTCATTTTTTTTGTTTTGTCATGCTAATTGGTGTTAATTAATTAACATGGTGGTTGTACGTACTTAAGGTTCTCCAACCAACAATTTAATATTTAAACTCCCCACGTAGACAAGAAGAATACTACAATTGGCTCATGTGAGAGTAGGTTTCTTGTCGGACTTCAGGTTAAGGGAACACGTGAAGATGATGGCCTGAATTCAAGGAATAGTTTTTGTTGTTTAGAGAGGAGAGTTTGCTCCCAAGGGGACAGAATTCTGATGTTTTGCAAGGCCCAAATCCAAAGAAAACTTTGATCATACTGATGATCATCCAAGGTTTTTTTTATATCAAAATATTATTAGCTATGGAAAGGGAAAAAATATTAGAAAATAAGTTTTATGAATAACTATACATGCATATAATTTAAGCACGTGAATCAAAAGGAGGAAAATCCTTAGGATCAATCATAAAAGATCTCAGCATTTCATTAATAAGAAACTAACGAAATATTTTCAAATAAAAAGCATACAAATATGTAACACATACATAATTTACTTCTTAAAAAAAAAAAACGAGAAACCGAATCCTCAAGGGCCACAGTGATCGATCGGTCAAATAAAAATAGACACAGATATTATTATATCATGTGCGGTACAATGAATCTTAGAAACTAAACATGTGATGGAAAAGAAATGTTGCTGGAAAAAGAAATGTTGTTGCTGGTGATCTCCCTCCCTCCCTCCAAACCCATGTGACTTATTTTATAATCCTTGCAACTCTGTAAAAGTGGCCCCAGCCTCGTTGGGGCTATCAGGGCGGGGACGATCCGCCCGATTCGCTCTGTGCGTCTAAGTCCCACAGGGCAAATACGTATTCGCCCCATTCCGATGTGGGTTCTGGCGTATCTTTACACGGGACGGGTTGGATTCGTCTTATGACGAATCATGAAACAAATCAGGTAGGGAAAAATTTTCCTGATCCATATATATATATATATATATATAATATATATATATATATAGGGTAATCTTCGGTTGCGAAACTTTCGCACAGAGGCCTGTGCGAAATTCTTTGGGAGCCGTCGATTTCATCTCTTCGTTTGCGCGGGGATGTCAACCAGATGTGGGGCCCACAATGGTTAATATTGATTCAGATCCATTGAGATCTCCACCTCGCGTCCCTATCCATCTGAGGGATCTTGAAGTCTCTCCCTCTCTCTCTCTCTCGGCATCCCACTTCCTCGCCTGAACCCTCGCCGCCGTAAGCTCGCCCCCTCTCTCTCGGTATCCCTGTTCTCCTTCTTCAACGCCGCCTCCACTGCTATCTTTTCGAAGTTGCCACCGCTCTCGGCTCCTTTTCTCTCTCGATCTCTCTCCAGAGACCAGATCTCGTTCTCCCCAGAGATCCACATCTCGTTCTCGACACTTTGGACCCAGATCTGCTCTTTTTCCTCTCTCGATCTCTCTCCAGAGACCAGAGAAGACCATCAATCAGATTGGGTTCTCGCCGCCGGCCTCTGGATCCTCTCTCTGCGAACCTTGCATCACCGCCGGCCTCTGGATCCTCTCTCCGGCAACCTGACATCACCGCCTTTCGCCGCCGGCCTCTGGATCCTCTCTCTGGCAACCTTGCCGCTCGTGAAGAAACCCTATCAGTAAGTATTTGAGTATTTTGCAAATTAAAAATTTAGGATCATTTGCTGCGTTTTCTTCGGTCACTATTCTTTGTGAAGATCAAATCCTTTTGCTTCTAATTCATAAGGCTTGTTGTTATTGAGATACTGATGAATTTACAAGCTAATACGTGGGCAAACATAATATTAGAGTGTTTTAAGAGGCTTGGATGCTCTGTTGGGAAACATATAGAGTAATCCAGAGGCTTGGATGCTCTGGATGCTCTCTCTCGATCTCTCTCTCGATCTCTCTCTCGGAATATATATATATAGAGTAATCTTCGGTTGCGAAACATTCGCACAGGGCCCTGTTGGGATTTTCTTTGGGATGCTCTGTTGGGATTAAACCGACGGCTCCCAACGATTTTGCTTCTAATTCATAAGCCTTTTTGTTATTGAGATACTGATGACTTTACAAGCTAATACGTGGGCAAGCAGAATATTAAGGTGTTTTAAGAGGCTTGGATGCTCCGCAATAGAGCAACCCCTCACATAGAGATCGTTGGCAATGATGACTTTACTGACCCTACATTGTTTGCTCTCATAATCATTGCAAAATGTTTGCAAGTACTCTTTTTTTCATTGCAATATGTTCTTCTATTTGTTGTTAGATGCTAATGTTCTCCTTCTGATATTATTTTGAGTAATATGAGGGCAATGAAATGTGCATAACTGATGACTTTACGAGTTTAATATATGGGAAAATTAATGTGGGTTTTTTAAGAGGCTTGGATGCTCCGCTGTAGAGCAACCCCTCACGTAGAGGCCATGGGCAATGATGACTTTACTGAGCCCTACATCGTTTGCTCCTTGCGCATAACCATTTCAAAATGTTTGCAAGTACTCTTTTTTCATTGCAATATGTTCTTCTATTTGTTGTCTGTTAGAGGCTAATGTTCTCCTTCTGATATTATTTTGGGTAATATGAGGGCAATGAAATGTGCATAACTGATGACTTTACGAGTTTAATATATGGGAAAATTAATGTGGGTTTTTTTAGAGGCTTGGATGCTCTGCTGTAGAGCAACCCCTCACGTAGAGGCCATGGGCAATGATGACTTTACTGAGCCCTACATCGTTTGCTCCTTGCGCATAACCATTTCAAAATGTTTGCAAGTACTCTTCTTCCATTGCAATATGTTCTTCTATTTGTTGTCTGTTAGAGGCTAATGTTCTCCTTCTGATATTATTTTGGGTAATATGAGGGCAATGAAATGTGCATAACTGATGACTTTACGAGTTTAATATATGGGAAAATTAATGTGGGTGTTTTAAGAGGCTTGGATGCTCTGCTGTAGAGCAACCCCTCACGTAGAGGTCATGGGCAATGATGACTTTACTGAGCCCTACATTGTTTGCTCTTGTGCATAACCATTGCAAAATGTTTGCTTCTCCTCTTCTTCCAATGCATTATGTTCCTTCTTTTTGTTGTCTGTTAGACGCTAATATTCTCCTTGTGCAGTTATATTTTCTTCTTTACTTCAGAAGATGGCCCAATCCAGAGGTGCTACTAGCAAAGTTGGCAAAGGTAGCAACTCATGTGCAAATCGCAATAGTTTGTACTCCTCAAGATCCCGTTTAAGCCACAATGCCTCACGCCTAGGTGGTGTCGGGCCGAGATGCAAATGTTGGTTGTTGACTCATGAAAAGATTTCAGTCTCTCACAACAACCCTGGACGTCCATACTTCAACTGTCCCGACTTTCCTCACGGGTGTGACTTTTTCATTTGGGAAGATGTTGATGAAAATTATATGGATCAAGCTAGTCTTACTGACCTTTATGGCCAGTTGCAAGAGTAGGGACAGCTAATTATGGAGAATAACAACGAACTACGTGAGCTCCGGTTTAAGCAGTTATACAAGAAAGCTTTTACTACTGGCTTTCTTATAGCGACGGTGGTATGGATTGTGCTCATTGTTCTCTTTGTGTGTGTTTGGAAATCAATGAATTGAATGGTTTTTAATTCATTTTGTAGTTGTGTGCGGTTGATGTAACATTTTGTAATTGTGCTAAAACAGTATATTAATTATGCGCTCTTTTTTTCAGATTGACACTGTATAGCAGCAGCAGTTGAGAGCAGAGTGTTGATACATTTCTGCTCTTGTTTAGTTCCTTTGTTATGAAGTTCATGTATTTTTCTAGCAGAACATAGCTGTGCTACATGATGAAAGGCTAGATCTTCAAATATTGTTGCATATTCAAATTTTACCTTATATAAGGATTTGCTTGTTGTAGAATTGTATACTCGAGTTTTCTGAAGCAACTGTTTCAGTCTAACACATTGTTTTCGCGCCCAGAAGTGCAAAGATTTATTTCCCTGTTTGGCAAAGATCCATGAATGATCCATATTGTTGTATCCACGTCTATATTTCTTATTGAAAGTAAATATTTTGCAGTAGGAATCTGTTGCTTTTATGAGGCAATGAAGAGGAAGAGTACAGGAGCACAATGATCCAGCGATCTGCTGCAAAGAGCTGGTAGATGAAGCAATGAAGAGGAAGAGCAGTGATAACGTGTCAGTTGTTGTAGTGTGCTTCGACCTGAAGCCGCCTCCTGCTATGGCGACCCCGAGGCCTCGGGTTCAGGGAGCATATCGGCAGAGGGTCTCAAGGAGCTGCAGGGCTTCTTGGATAGCTTAGCAAACTGAATCGAGAATGTGGCGCATTCTCTGAGTTGTATCTTTCTTCCCATCCTTGAGGAAGGGGAGGCAATGTTGTAGTTTATGTTGCTACTGTTTTCACAGAGAGAGAGATGTTAGTTTAACTGTAACATATGCGGCATCTAGTGTAATCTTAGTGAGATTTTTGTATTGCTTCTGCATCACTTTCAATTTCTGTGCGTGCTTTAGAATTTTTCTCTAGGCCCCAGACCTTCAATTCATATTATCGACGTACAAAGACGGAAGTCTTTGAAATAACCGTCAGTGAGTTTCACAACAATTAACATATCATCAACATAAACCAACAACAGAACAGAAAGAACATATTATATGTCGTCGAGGAGACACAATATGAGGCATGGCTATTCCAAGCAGATGCCAATGCTGCAGCTCTAGATCATTGTTGAGACCACAGCACCCAAAATACTTCACATTCCAAGTGTTTGTTTTTTTGGCTCTTGTTTGGTCTCTTGGAACTCTGGCAGCAGGTTTAGGTTGGCAACAGCAAATCTCAGCTGGAGGAGCCTGAAATAATGCCAGGTTTGGTAGAAGTACAAATCCAAAATGTTTAACATACAAACTTTTCAGACAGTATACAAATCCAAAATGTTTCAAATACAAAATGATTCAACTTAACATACAAACTGATTCAACTACAACAGAGGCCAAAGTCTTTTCTGGAAAATTCTTACGAAAGCAGTGACGATGTCAGTCTTGTTCTCTCCCCCCCACTCCCCCCATCTCTACTACAGCTCAAGGCTCAGGCCTTAGAATTCAATGGCTGATGAAGGTAGCGAGCAGCTTCGCGTAGTCGTGTTCCCATGGCTGGCCTTTGGCCACATGCTCCCATTTCTCGAGTTCTCAAAATCATTAGCAAGAAGAGGCCACCATATCTCCTTCATCTCCACTCCAGGAAACATACAGAGACTCCCAAAAGTCCCTCCTGACATCACTCACCTCATTTCTTTCATCCCTCTCCATCTCCCAAAATTTAGTTGAAGTACAAATTGATTCAACTGAATTTCAACTTTGTGTAATGACGTCAACATCGTCTGCTATTACAAAAACACATAAAAATCAGAGTCAGACTAAGCATATAAATATCAAATACAATCAAATATTATTATATATACAAATAATTACATTCATCCGAATATTCCTCCAAAGATGAAGACGCATCACCTGTCGAGCACGTCTGTGCTTTAGGGTCGCTGAGCAAGCATAAGGAAATCAAATATTAGTTAAAAAAATGCATTCCAAAAAAATATAAATCCAACAAATAATATATTACCTTGTTAGCTTAAGAGGGCAATGTCTACTGTCATGATTTTGTCCTCGCATGCCACACAAGTTACATTTTCGAGCCCGACCTTTTCTCATCTCTCTCATTGGTTTCCACCTTCCTCCCCGAGGTCGCCCCTTTGTTTTAGCCTGATTAGGATCATGCACATTAACTTCAAATAACTCCTTTGCCTTGTTCTTATTTTGCATATCTTCTCCATTCTCCTCACTGTCTTTGAACTTCATACTTCGTAGCTCTCTTATAGTTGCGTGTAGGTTGTTACGCGCATATTTATATGCATCATTAGAGAATAGTCCCTCATCAACAACTTCATTTGCTAGAGAAGTTAATTCACTAAAACGAGAAGCAAAATTTTTGTTTTTCATCTCCAACAATATTCCCATCCCTAAAACAACTCCTCTTCGTTTGACATCTCGTTTCCATCTTGTTAAAATATATTACTTTGGCAATTCAACATGATTAGTATGTCGAAGATATGCTAAAAGATGTCTACAAGGGATGCCCTTGAATTCAAACATGAAACACGAACAACTTGCCATTTTTTCTGACTTGCAATATTTCACATGTTTCCTATTCTCCTCTACGCCACAATAATTCACTTAGTAATAAGTGACATTTTCATCATCTTTTGTCAATACAATATTATACATTAAATTATGTTCAAGTTCCACTTGAAAGCTGTAAAATATGCACCTCGTGTAGATTTGACACATTTGCTTCTCCATTGGCCACATTGTCTTCAATTTCGGTTTTTCTCTAGTGATTGATGGTCTTCTATAAGCTCTTCTTCTCTTTGCCTCGTTAAAGCTCTTTCAAAAATAATGACAAAATCATGTAGTGAATTTTTTTTTGATACGTGCATTTTTAACAATGCATTCATCCCTTCGCTCCTTTGACTACTCGACATCCCAGCCCAAAAGTGTTGTTTATGATATACAGGAGCCCATTTCTTACGAATATTATAAATCTCCATCAACCATTCATTATTTTTCAAACCAAATTTTTTAAATTGTATCCCATTGTGCTTCAAACTCTTGAGAATTATCGGCCCCCAAATATTTTCTTTAAAAGGATTAACAAATTCTTCTCTAAAGGCCCATACACCGACTCTAGCTGGAAGTTTGTCCAAAATATACCAAATGCAAAATCTATGGCGAATATGAGGAAAAACACTTTTAATTGCGGTGCATATCCCAAGATCTTGGTCCGTAACCATACCAGAAGGAGGACGCCCCATTACTTCCAACCATTTTTCAAACAACCAAATAAAAGACTTTGCCCCTTCATTCGGTATGAAACCACATCCTAGAAAAATCGATTGCCAATGATGATTTATACCAATAAAAGGTACAAAGATTAAGCCATATTGATTTGTATTATGTGTTGCATCAAAAGAAACTACTTCTCCAAAGTATTCATAATTCACCCTTGCAATACTATCCACCCATAAACAATGAGTTAGTCGGCTTTCATCGTCCACTTCGAACACATAATAAAATGATGAATTTCTCTCTTGTTGCCATTGGAAGTAATCTATCATCATTTGTGCATCATGACCTCTTCTCTCCTCTCTCAAGTCTCTTTCATGATTTCTAAAATCGGTCTCAGTACATCCAATTCGACTGAAACTTCCACTAGTATTTTCCATGAAAGCCATTTGCTTATTTGTTGGTATGTTTACTTCTCTAAACTGCTTCATCAATGTTTTCTTCGCATTTGATACATTGCGGTTTCCCCGCAATAAATGACTTCGACTTGGTGTAATAAAATTGTGGTTATGATTTTCCACAAATTTATAGATTTTCCATACTTTTTGTTCTTGGTCCATTTTCACTCGGATTAAGGCCTTGCAAGATGTTCTACTTGTACCACATCGTCGGGTTTCAGATGACATCCCTTTTGTTTCTCCTTCTTTTGAACAAACAAAAGTTTTACTGATTAACTTTCTATTACGAAAATTTGTTGTGCTAGAACGAACATCAAAACCTCCAGCTTTACCATATTTCTTATAAAATAATTCCACTTCATCGAGGGTGTTGAAAACCATTCCAATTTGGGGTTTTAAGTGTTCATCAACGTTTGGCACAACCAAATCATCCATCCCAATCATAATATGATCAACCACATGAGCACATCCACCTTCACTTTCCATTCTGTAACAGGCAATCAACAATGAAAGAGATTAAACTGAGAATAATATTTACTGGAATAAGAAATAGCTCAATTTACAAAAAATTATAAGAGCAAATTAAAGCTCAATTCATTTTTTTTTGTATATTCTGCACATTTCAATAAGATTTCAATTACACTGCCTACAACTTATAAGATTTCAATTATCCTGCACATTTTCAATTACACTGCCTACAACTTATTCTGTACATTATAAGAGCAAATTAAAGCTCAATTCATTTTTTTGTATATTCTGCACTTTTTTGTGTAGAAAAGAAAACAAATCACACTACACTGCCTACAACTCTTACAATAAGATTTCAATTCTTACAACAAGATTACAAAAAAATTAAAGCTCAATTCATTTTTTCTGTATATTCTGCACATTTCATTATATGTTTCCCAACAGAGCATCCAAGCCTCTTAAAACACCCTAATATTCTGTTTGCCCACGTATTAGCTTGTAAATTCATCAGTATCTCAATAACAACAAGCCTTATGAATTAGAAGCAAAAGGATTTGATCTTCACAAAGAATAGTGACCGAAGAAAACGCAGCAAATGATCCTAAATTTTTAATTTGCAAAATACTCAAATACTTACTGATAGGGTTTCTTCACGAGCGGCAAGGTTGCCAGAGAGAGGATCCAGAGGCCGGCGGCGACAGGCGGTGATGTCAGGTTGCCAGAGAGAGGATCCAGAGGCCGGCGACAAAAGGCGGTGATGTCAGGTTGCCGGAGAGAGGATCCAGAGGCCGGCGGTGATGCAAGGTTTCCAGAGAGAGGATCCAGAGGTCGGCGGCGAAACGCGGTGATGTCAGGTTGCCGGAGAGAGGATCCAGAGGCCGGCGGTGATGCAAGGTTCGCAGAGAGAGGATCCAGAGGCCGGCGGCGAGAACCCAATCTGATTGATGGTCTTCTCTGGTCTCTGGAGAGAGATCAAGAGAGAGGAAAAAAAGCAGATCTGGGTCCAAAGTGCCGAGAACGAGATGTGGATCTCTGGGGAGAACGAGATCTGGTCTCTGGAGAGAGATCGAGAGAGAAAAAGGAGCCGAGAGCGGTGGCAACTTCGAAAAGATAGCAGTGGAGGCGGCGTTGAAGAAGGAGAACAGGGATACCGAGAGAGAGGGGGCGAGCTTACCGGCGGTGTAACGCCCCGATCCTGGCGGATACGGAGACATTACTGCAACGTATATACGCAAGTCAGAAGTACCTTCACGTATATACGCTAAGCATCAGTACAGGCAAGAATCAGAGTACGGAAGCAAGTGGTGCATTATACATTCCAACATATGAGTACAATTACAAAGTTATCACCAGAGGTGATCCAATATTACATGAATATTACATCACTGACATGCGCAATTGCGAGATTACAAGCAGATGTACAAGAATGAATAGTACAAGGGCACTCACGAGTTTACAAAAAGGAAAACTCGAGAGGCACACAGGGGGCCTGGAAGGATAGAGCTCTGAACGGTCTGCTGGAGATCCACGCTTCAGCTGCGCCACTCTGATCAGCAACTGGGAGAATCCACACGCTCCAAGCTCCAAAACCTGGACATGAGGATCCAGGGGAGTCAGATGATACTCCCCAGGCGAGTGGTGATACAAAAGCCAAGTGGCGAGCAAGGGTAAGTATATGTATAGCGATGAAACCGAATAAAGCCGAGGACGAGCAAATCTGATTGTATGGTTTCAGATCACGGCTCCATGAGACTAGTACGTCGAAGGAATAATCCAAACAAGGAAACCCTCATCTATATACCTTTATCTCATGTTACCAAAATCCAAGCACATACAACCCGATTGTACTCAGGGCATGGCAAGAAAATGAACAGGAGGCAGGTGGATACAAGGAATAAAGCAGGGCATGAGCAGTTAATATAATAATACTCATAAAGCCAGAAATCCGAAGTAAAACCAGTACAAGCAAATATGGTAAGGCATATCACAGATTCATAGCCGTTTAAGCTGCAGGCTTCAGTATGCGTCCCATTCCACATACCTCTACTTACAACTTAAAGAGCCGGTTATTAGACACTTTATTATTACTCGTCTTACCCTGATATCTAGCTATGTGAACTAGCGTCCCAGCACACATAGATCCATATCCGAGTAAAGCAAGGTTGTTATTGGAAACCAGCGGGGGTATCAACGAACTATGTTTACAGTGGGTCCCGTACATACCCGGGACCACGGCCCAGGATTGTTCCGTTGCTTGGTGGACGGAACCAGCCACAAGGCTAACAGGAGGGACTTATGTATGCCCTTATCATGATGGTACCAGGAAGGAGGGAGCCAGCACTCCCCTCGGTCGCCTGGAGGCCCACAGGTCAGACCGGAAGTTTTAGTTACACAACATGCCTAATACCACTATAAACACGAACACATATTGATAGCCGCGAGTTTCCCCCGACCCGATGCAAGTTGTTCCTTTTATGGATTATTAGATGATTATCAAATTCCGGGAATGAGCAAGAGCAAGTCAGGAATATCAGGAGTACTGTACGTACTATAATGTAACACATGAGTAACAGGAGCACAGTTTGTACTATCAAGATGTCAGGTCATCATTCCCGTTATCGTGATAATCATGAGAGTCAAGTATATCATGCTGGGTGTCAAGTGATAGCATGACAAGAGGATGATATTAGATAGGTAACCAATCATGTCAAGAGATTGATATTAGTCCGGTGGCAAGTCATATCATAACAAGAGGTCTTGCCAAGTAGTATCATGTCATGGTGATAACAAATCAGTTGTCAGGTGATATACATGTGTTAAATAACGACATGTAAATGACAGGTATGAAGTAATGGCACGGTAAGTGTTAAGATATCAGGTAAATATATGGCATGTGATAGAATAGTAGCTGAGCACAATCAAGCGGAGCTGAGCAAGCTGGAAGTATAGACAGCAAACAGTATTTAACACTGGAGCGTCTGGCGAGGTTACCGGGACGACTCGACTGAAGTACGAGCGGTAAATCCGGCAGCAACTTGCCTAGACGAATCTAGTGGTAAAGCGCTGAACGCTGATCATGATAACCAGGCGGAGCTGAACAAGCTGGAGGCACAGGCAGCGAACAGAGTTTAGACACTAATGCGCTCTGCGAGGTTACCGGGACACTCGGATTAAGATACGAGTGGAGAATCCGGCAGCAACTCGCCTAAACGAATTTAGTGAATAAAGCACTGAGCGCTAAGCATGCTCACCAGGCGGAGCTGAGAAACCTGACGATCCCAATCACGCCTCTTTCGAGATAGTGAGGGACCGGAGGCTGAACTGAGAGACCTGCCGGTCCCAATCACCTCTCTTTCGAGATAGTGAGTGACCGGAGGTTGAAGGGTCCGGAAGCCAAGTATGGTATAAGGCAGTACAATACATCACAGGCATGGTATATGTACAAGAAGGAAACTACCCTAGTACAAGCATGCGTCACAGAGCAATACATGTCCAGATATTGGCACTCGGCCATACACAGATACAGGGACTCAGCCCAATACAAAATACATGTAAACATAGAATAAAATACATGTCGACCCGACGAAGCGGGGAACCCAAATGGAGGCGAGAGCGAGGACACTCGCCTAAATCACCGGAAAGCCGAAAAGTCTGAAATCCATGGAACTCGCGCATGCGCCATAAAATAATATATAATTATGAGGAGAGAGAAAGTGAAGAGGAGAGAGAAAGAGTTAGAGAGAGAAACCTAGAGAGAGAAAGGGACACAGGGAGACGCGGGTTTGGAAAGTGAGACGCGGGGTCGCAGACGCGGGAGTTAGCGTCGCGAGAATAACAGACACGGGAATCACAAACGCGGGAATAGCAGACGCGGGGTTCGCGTCGCAAGAATAGCAGATGCGGGAATCACAGACGCGGGGATCGCGTCGCGGGAAGTACCAGACGCGGGAATCACAGACGTGGGGATCACGTCGCGAAGGTGCCATAACGCGAGGCCCGGGGCCTGCGTTTAAGTCAGGGCATGAGAACGCGGACGCGAGGATAAACTCCGCGTCACGCCACAAGGATAGAACACAGACGCGGGCACTTAGCTTCGCGTCGTGCCGATACAATAACGCGAAGGCCGCGTTATGGAATGGCCTAGACGCAGGAGGTAAACTCCGCGTCTAACCAGCAACAGATGGAAAAGAGAGGGAGACAGGGAAAGGGTGAGACACAGAGATGGCCCAACTCCAAATCCAAACCAGTAATTGGTGGAGGTGAAGATGGTGATGGTAATTAGTAGAGGGGATGATGATGAAGATGGAAGTGTTATCGTTGTAAGCATCACCGTTACAGATTACCGGAATAATCGTAAACGATTACCGGAATAATCATTGGAGATGTTACCGACGAAGAAGAGCTCGGCCCCAATCCAAAAGGAGTGGCCGGCCCTTGAGTCTTGCCGACGAAGAAGAGCACGGCCCCAATCCAAAAGGAGTGGCCGGCCCTGATAAGAGTCATTTTCCAAATGGAGAAGACGAACAGGAAGAGGAACCAGGAAGAGAGAGAGACCCAGGAGAAAGTGAGAGGTCCAAGAGAGAGAGAGAGAGATGAAGGCAGGAGAGAGAGAGAGAGAGAGAGAAAGGAAATAGGAGAGAGAGAGAAAGATCCAGGAGAGAGAGAGAGACAATCAACAGGAGAGAGAGAGAGAGAAGGGATCCAGATCCAGGGAGAGAGAAAGGAGAGAGAAGGGGGGCTGTTGCCCCCTGGCTCCCGCACTCAGCGCCCCCACTTGGGGGCGCTCGACCCGGCCGCCGGCCAGGCGGCGGCGCCGGGCGGCGCTGGCCGCCGGTGGAGAAGGAGGGGGGCAGTGCCCCCTCAAAAGAGAAGGGGGGCTGTGCCCCCCTCCAGCAAGGGAAGGAGAAGGGGGGGCTGTTGCCCCCCCCCCCCCCCCACACACACACAGGCCACGCACAGGGGGCCCAGGCGGGCCCCCTGGCCGCCCACGGCCGCCGGCACAGCGCCGGCGGCGCCAGACTGGGGTGGCGCCGGCCACCCCAGGGAGAAGAAGGAGGAGGGGGCTTTGCCCCCTCCACAGCAGCGCACGGGGGGCGTGAGGCCCCCCGGCCGCGCCCAGACCGCCGGCCTCGCGCCGGCGGCGGTCTGGCCACGCCGGGGCGCCGGAGGAGGAGAGGCCGGCGGCGGAGATGGGGTCGCCGCGGCCGGATCAGTGGGAGGAAGGAAGGGAAAATGGAAGAAAAGAAAAAGAAGAAAGGAAAGTAAAGGAAAGGGAAAGGAGGTGGCCGGATTTTGGGGGGTCTCTCGCCGGCGTCGTGGTGGCCGGAGGCGCCGGCGATGGTGGTGGTGGTTGGGTGCTGGTCCTCTCTTGGAGGAGAAGAGGAAGAAAAGAAATGAGAAGAGGGGAAGAAGAAAAGAAGGAAAAAGAAAGGAAAAAGAAAAAGGAAAAAGGAAGTGATGGAGATGGGATGGATGGGAGAGGGAATTAAATGAGGGGATGTCTCCCACGTGGGGAGATGGCTGGATCGGTTGGAGGGAAAAGAAAAGGAAAGAAAGAAAGAAAGATTAAATAATAATATTATAATATGGCCACGAAATATCGACTGTTCCGGAAAAATCCCAAAAAATACCCGGAGGTAGAAAACGTCATCCTGAGAGATAATATGAAATCGGTTTTCAGAAATAAAATCCCATTTTCAAATTAAAAATCCGGAAGTCAACCGCCGATACCGGTCTACACCGGGTCGGCCAAATTTTGATAAATTCTGAAAAATCCCAGAAAATGTATTAAAGAATAAAATATAATTTTAAGAAGTAAAGTGAAAGCGGAATTCAGAAATTCAATCCCGATTGTAAACTAAAAATCCTGAAATCAACCAGCGATACTGGCCGATACCCAATCCGGTGGAATTTTCATAAATTCATAAAATCCTCAGAAAAGTATTTAAATAGGAAATGTGATTTTAAGAAATATTGTAAAAAGACACTCCTTGAAATTCCAATCCGTTTGTAAGTTAAAAATCCGGGAATCGATCAGCGGCACTGATCGACACCGGTTTTGAAGATTCCCAACTTAATTGAGAAAAATTCCAGAAAATCATAGAAAATCTAGAATATTGAAAAATGATGTTCAAAACTGAAATCGGTCAAATCGGATTAGTAGAAAGACCAAATCGAGCAAAGCACTGGGTTCGGGCCCCCGATTCAGACTAGGGCTGACTCCGAGTCCACGAATCCAAATCCAAGACAAAACTATCATATAAAGAATTCATAATACAAAACAAATACAGGAAGTAAATCGAAAAATACGATCGAAAAATCTGAATACGCAACTAAGTACGTATTCCGGGAGCAGGGTGTTACATTCCATCCACCTTACAAAAATTGCGTCCTCGCAATTTCGATAAGGGGTAAAATGAACACAAAGGGGACAAGGGTGGAATTATTCCAATTAAGATATGAAGCACTATAGGTAGGGCCCTCAAGTTGACTGATCAATAGTCAGAATATAGACGTTCTCTGCATTTCTGACTGTATAAATCTCCGAACGATGCCGAATAATACTGACTGATAACACAGCTTTGCAATAGAATTCCCGCTGTACTGCATACTCAATGTCGCTCCAAGAATGAGCCAGAATACCGAAGATAAAGAAAACCCCTGATAGTCCTGAGCATAATAAAGAAGACCGATAATTGAGAATTCCGAATACCAGGCATCGATCACTCTGAAAGATATAGCAGAGAATGTAGAATATCCGTAGAGAATCCCGACTACTGACTTCTGAAAGATAACCCGTTCGAGGTCAATCCAGAGAATACTCGAGCCTCATAGAGTTGGCCGAAGAGATCATCTCATAGCTTCATTTAGAACCAGCCACTACCTCTCTAGTCTATTCATATCTTAAGTTGGTATAAAGGCTTCGAAAAACCAAAACAGGGTAAAGATGGAAGGGATTAGGAATCAAGGGAAAGACGATCAAGAAAAATAGATAACTCTGTACTTGTAGTTGGAATGTATAACCAGGACTCATGCATTCCAGTTGCAAATTTCTTTACCATTAATTTGCCGTCTGGACGTACTGAGGAGGTGAGAGCCTAAGCTCTGATACCAACCTGTAACGCCCCGATCCTGGCGGATACGGAGACATTACTGCAACGTATATACGCAAGTAAGAAGTACCTTCACGTATATACGCTAAGCATCAGTACAGGCAAGAATCAGAGTACGGAAGCAAGTGGTGCATTATACATTCCAACATATGAGTACAATTACAAAGTTATCACCAGAGGTGATCCAATATTACATGAATATTACATCACTGACATGCGCAATTGCGAGATTACAAGCAGATGTACAAGAATGAATAGTACAAGGGCACTCACGAGTTTACAAAAAGGAAAACTCGAGAGGCACACAGGGGGCCTGGAAGGATAGAGCTCTGAACGGTCTGCTGGAGATCCACGCTTCAGCTGCGCCACTCTGATCAGCAACTGGGAGAATCCACACGCTCCAAGCTCCAAAACCTGGACATGAGGATCCAGGGGAGTCAGATGATACTCCCCAGGCGAGTGGTGATACAAAAGCCAAGTGGCGAGCAAGGGTAAGTATATGTATAGCGATGAAACCGAATAAAGTCGAGGACGAGCAAATCTGATTGTATGGTTTCAGATCACGGCTCCATGAGACTAGTACGTCGAAGGAATAATCCAAACAAGGAAACCCTCATCTATATACCTTTATCTCATGTTACCAAAATCCAAGCACATACAACCCGATTGTACTCAGGGCATGGCAAGAAAATGAACAGGAGGCAGGTGGATACAAGGAATAAAGCAGGGCATGAGCAGTTAATATAATAATACTCATAAAGCCGGAAATCCGAAGTAAAACCAGTACAAGCAAATATGGTAAGGCATATCACAGATTCATAGCCGTTTAAGCTGCAGGCTTCAGTATGCGTCCCATTCCACATACCTCTACTTACAACTTAAAGAGCCGGTTATTAGACACTTTATTATTACTCGTCTTACCCTGATATCTAGCTATGTGAACTAGCGTCCCAGCACACATAGATCCATATCCGAGTAAAGCAAGGTTGTTATTGGAAACCAGCGGGGGTATCAACGAACTATGTTTACAGTGGGTCCCGTACATACCCGGGACCACGGCCCAGGATTGTTCCGTTGCTTGGTGGACGGAACCAGCCACAAGGCTAACAGGAGGGACTTATGTATGCCCTTATCATGATGGTACCAGGAAGGAGGGAGCCAGCACTCCCCTCGGTCGCCTGGAGGCCCACAGGTCAGACCGGAAGTTTTAGTTGCACAACATGCCTAATACCACTATAAACACGAACACATATTGATAGCCGCGAGTTTCCCCCGACCCGATGCAAGTTGTTCCTTTTATGGATTATTAGATGATTATCAAATTCCGGGAATGAGCAAGAGCAAGTCAGGAATATCAGGAGTACTGTACGTACTATAATGTAACACATGAGTAACAGGAGCACAGTTTGTACTATCAAGATGTCAGGTCATCATTCCCGTTATCGTGATAATCATGAGAGTCAAGTATATCATGCTGGGTGTCAAGTGATAGCATGACAAGAGGATGATATTAGATAGGTAACCAATCATGTCAAGAGATTGATATTAGTCCGGTGGCAAGTCATATCATAACAAGAGGTCTTGCCAAGTAGTATCATGTCATGGTGATAACAAATCAGTTGTCAGGTGATATACATGTGTTAAATAACGACATGTAAATGACAGGTATGAAGTAATGGCACGGTAAGTGTTAAGATATCAGGTAAATATATGGCATGTGATAGAATAGTAGCTGAGCACAATCAAGCAGAGCTGAGCAAGCTGGAAGTATAGACAGCAAACAGTATTTAACACTGGAGCGTCTGGCGAGGTTACCGGGACGACTCGACTGAAGTACGAGCGGTAAATCCGGCAGCAACTTGCCTAGACGAATCTAGTGGTAAAGCGCTGAACGCTGATCATGATAACCAGGCGGAGCTGAACAAGCTGGAGGCACAGGCAGCGAACAGAGTTTAGACACTAATGCGCTCTGCGAGGTTACCGGGACACTCGGATTAAGATACGAGTGGAGAATCCGGCAGCAACTCGCCTAAACGAATTTAGTGAATAAAGCACTGAGCGCTAAGCATGCTCACCAGGCGGAGCTGAGAAACCTGACGATCCCAATCACGCCTCTTTCGAGATAGTGAGGGACCGGAGGCTGAACTGAGAGACCTGCCGGTCCCAATCACCTCTCTTTCGAGATAGTGAGTGACCGGAGGTTGAAGGGTCCGGAAGCCAAGTATGGTATAAGGCAGTACAATACATCACAGGCATGGTATATGTACAAGAAGGAAACTACCCTAGTACAAGCATGCGTCACAGAGCAATACATGTCCAGATATTGGCACTCGGCCATACACAGATACAGGGACTCAGCCCAATACAAAATACATGTAAACATAGAATAAAATACATGTCGACCCGACGAAGCGGGGAACCCAAATGGAGGCGAGAGCGAGGACACTCGCCTAAATCACCGGAAAGCCGAAAAGTCTGAAATCCATGGAACTCGCGCATGCGCCATAAAATAATATATAATTATGAGAGAGAGAAAGTGAAGAGGAGAGAGAAAGAGTTAGAGAGAGAAACCTAGAGAGAGAAAGGGACACAGGGAGACGCGGGTTTGGAAAGTGAGACGCGGGGTCGCAGACGCGGGAGTTAGCGTCGCGAGAATAACAGACACGGGAATCACAAACGCGGGAATAGCAGACGCGGGGTTCGCGTCGCAAGAATAGCAGATGCGGGAATCACAGACGCGGGGATCGCGTCGCGGGAAGTACCAGACGCGGGAATCACAGACGTGGGGATCACGTCGCGAAGGTGCCATAACGCGAGGCCCGGGGCCTGCGTTTAAGTCAGGGCATGAGAACGCGGACGCGAGGATAAACTCCGCGTCACGCCAACAAGGATAGAACACAGACGCGGGCACTTAGCTTCGCGTCGTGCCGATACAATAACGCGAAGGCCGCGTTATGGAATGGCCTAGACGCAGGAGGTAAACTCCGCGTCTAACCAGCAACAGATGGAAAAGAGAGGGAGACAGGGAAAGGGTGAGACACAGAGATGGCCCAACTCCAAATCCAAACCAGTAATTGGTGGAGGTGAAGATGGTGATGGTAATTAGTAGAGGGGATGATGATGAAGATGGAAGTGTTATCGTTGTAAGCATCACCGTTACAGATTACCGGAATAATCGTAAACGATTACCGGAATAATCATTGGAGATGTTACCGACGAAGAAGAGCTCGGCCCCAATCCAAAAGGAGTGGCCGGCCCTTGAGTCTTGCCGACGAAGAAGAGCACGGTCCCAATCCAAAAGGAGTGGCCGGCCCTGATAAGAGTCATTTTCCAAATGGAGAAGACGAACAGGAAGAGGAACCAGGAAGAGAGAGAGACCCAGGAGAAAGTGAGAGGTCCAAGAGAGAGAGAGAGAGATGAAGGCAGGAGAGAGAGAGAGAGAAAGGAAATAGGAGAGAGAGAGAAAGATCCAGGAGAGAGAGAGACAATCAACAGGAGAGAGAGAGAGAGAGAAGGGATCCAGATCCAGGGAGAGAGAAAGGAGAGAGAAGGGGGGCTGTTGCCCCCCTGGCTCCCGCACTCAGCGCCCCCACTTGGGGGCGCTCGACCCGGCCGCCGCCAGGCGGCGGCGCCGGGCGGCGCTGGCCGCCGGCGGAGAAGGAGGGGGCAGTGCCCCCTCAAAAGAGAAGGGGGGCTGTGCCCCCCTCCAGCAAGGGAAGGAGAAGGGGGGGCTGTTGCCCCCCCCCCCCCCCCACACACACACACAGGCCACGCACAGGGGGCCCAGGCGGGCCCCCTGGCCGCCCACGGCCGCCGGCACAGCGCCGGCGGCGCCAGACTGGGGTGGCGCCGGCCACCCCAGGGAGAAGAAGGAGGAGGGGGCTTTGCCCCCTCCACAGCAGCGCACGGGGGGCGTGAGGCCCCCGGCCGCGCCCAGACCGCCGGCCTCGCGCCGGCGGCGGTCTGGCCACGCCGGGGCGCCGGAGGAGGAGAGGCCGGCGGCGGAGATGGGGTCGCCGCGGCCGGATCAGTGGGAGGAAGGAAGGGAAAAATGGAAGAAAAGAAAAAGAAAGAAAGGAAAAGTAAAGGAAAGGGAAAGGAGGTGGCCGGATTTTGGGGGGTCTCTCGCCGGCGTCGTGGTGGCCGGAGGCGCCGGCGATGGTGGTGGTGGTTGGGTGCTGGTCCTCTCTTGGAGGAGAAGAGGAAGAAAAGAAATGAGAAGAGGGAAGAAGAAAAGAAGGAAAAAGAAAGGAAAAAGAAAAAGGAAAAAGGAAGTGATGGAGATGGGATGGATGGGAGAGGGAATTAAATGAGGGGATGTCTCCCACGTGGGGGAGATGGCTGGATCGGTTGGAGGGAAAAAGAAAAGGAAAGAAAGAAAGAAAGATTAAATAATAATATTATAATATGGCCGCGAAATATCGACTGTTCCGGAAAAATCCCAAAAAATACCCGGAGGTAGAAAACGTCATCCTGAGAGATAATATGAAATCGGTTTTCAGAAATAAAATCCCATTTTCAAATTAAAAATCCGGAAGTCAACCGCCGATACCGGTCTACAGGGTCGGCCAAATTTTGATAAATTCTGAAAAATCCCAGAAAATGTATTAAAGAATAAAATATAATTTTAAGAAGTAAAGTGAAAGCGGAATTCAGAAATTCAATCCCGATTGTAAACTAAAAATCCTGAAATCAACCAGCGATACTGGCCGATACCCAATCCGGTGGAATTTTCATAAATTCATAAAATCCTCAGAAAAAGTATTTAAATAGGAAATGTGATTTTAAGAAATATTGTAAAAAGACACTCCTTGAAATTCCAATCCGTTTGTAAGTTAAAAATCCGGGAATCGGTCAGCGGCACTGATCGACACCGGTTTTGAAGATTCCCACTTAATTGAGAAAAATTCCAGAAAATCATAGAAAATCTAGAATATTGGAAAATGATGTTCAAAACTGAAATCGGTCAAATCGGATTAGTAGAAAGACCAAATCGAGCAAAGCACTGGGTTCGGGCCCCGGTTCAGACTAGGGCTGACTCCGAGTCCACGAATCCAAATCCAAGACAAAACTATCATATAAAGAATTCATAATACAAAACAAATACAGGAAGTAAATCGAAAAATACGATCGAAAAATCTGAATACGCAACTAAGTACGTATTCCGGGAGCACGGTGTTACATTCCATCCACCTTACAAAAAATTGCGTCCTCGCAATTTCGATAAGGGGTAAAATGAACACAAAGGGGACAAGGGTGGAATTATTCCAATTAAGATATGAAGCACTATAGGTAGGGCCCTCAAGTTGACTGATCAATAGTCAGAATATAGACGTTCTCTGCATTTCTGACTGTATAATCTCCGAACGATGCCGAATAATACTGACTGATAACACAGCTTTGCAATAGAATTCCCGCTGTACTGCATACTCAATGTCGCTCCAAGAATGAGCCAGAATACCGAAGATAAAGAAAACCCCTGATAGTCCTGAGCATAATAAAGAAGACCGATAATTGAGAATTCCGAATACCAGGCATCGATCACTCTGAAAGATATAGCAGAGAATGTAGAATATCCGTAGAGAATCCCGACTACTGACTTCTGAAAGATAACCCGTTCGAGGTCAATCCAGAGAATACTCGAGCCTCATAGAGTTGGCCGAAGAGATCATCTCATAGCTTCATTTAGAACCAGCCACTACCTCTCTAGTCTATTCATATCTTAAGTTGGTATAAAGGCTTCGAAAAAAAAAAACAGGGTAAAGATGGAAGGGATTAGGAATCAAGGGAAGACGATCAAGAAAAATAGATAACTCTGTACTTGTAGTTGGAATGTATAACCAGGACTCATGCATTCCAGTTGCAAATTTCTTTACCATTAATTTGCCGTCTGGACGTACTGAGGAGGTGAGAGCCTAAGCTCTGATACCAACCTGTAACGCCCCGATCCTGGCGGATACGGAGACATTACTGCAACGTATATACGCAAGTAAGAAGTACCTTCACGTATATACGCTAAGCATCAGTACAGGCAAGAATCAGAGTACGGAAGCAAGTGGTGCATTATACATTCCAACATATGAGTACAATTACAAAGTTATCACCAGAGGTGATCCAATATTACATGAATATTACATCACTGACATGCGCAATTGCGAGATTACAAGCAGATGTACAAGAATGAATAGTACAAGGGCACTCACGAGTTTACAAAAAGGAAAACTCGAGAGGCACACAGGGGGCCTGGAAGGATAGAGCTCTGAACGGTCTGCTGGAGATCCACGCTTCAGCTGCGCCACTCTGATCAGCAACTGGGAGAATCCACACGCTCCAAACTCCAAAACCTGGACATGAGGATCCAGGGGAGTCAGATGATACTCCCCAGGCGAGTGGTGATACAAAAGCCAAGTGGCGAGCAAGGGTAAGTATATGTATAGCGATGAAACCGAATAAAGCCGAGGACGAGCAAATCTGATTGTATGGTTTCAGATCACGGCTCCATGAGACTAGTACGTCGAAGGAATAATCCAAACAAGGAAACCCTCATCTATATACCTTTATCTCATGTTACCAAAATCCAAGCACATACAACCCGATTGTACTCAGGGCATGGCAAGAAAATGAACAGGAGGCAGGTGGATACAAGGAATAAGCAGGGCATGAGCAGTTAATATAATAATACTCATAAAGCCGGAAATCCGAAGTAAAACCAGTACAAGCAAATATGGTAAGGCATATCACAGATTCATAGCCGTTTAAGCTGCAGGCTTCAGTATGCGTCCCATTCCACATACCTCTACTTACAACTTAAAGAGCCGGTTATTAGACACTTTATTATTACTCGTCTTACCCTGATATCTAGCTATGTGAACTAGCGTCCCAGCACACATAGATCCATATCCGAGTAAAGCAAGGTTGTTATTGGAAACCAGCGGGGGTATCAACGAACTATGTTTACAGTGGGTCCCGTACATACCCGGGACCACGGCCCAGGATTGTTCCGTTGCTTGGTGGACGGAACCAGCCACAAGGCTAACAGGAGGGACTTATGTATGCCCTTATCATGATGGTACCAGGAAGGAGGGAGCCAGCACTCCCCTCGGTCGCCTGGAGGCCCACAGGTCAGACCGGAAGTTTTAGTTGCACAACATGCCTAATACCACTATAAACACGAACACATATTGATAGCCGCGAGTTTCCCCCGACCCGATGCAAGTTGTTCCTTTTATGGATTATTAGATGATTATCAAATTCCGGGAATGAGCAAGAGCAAGTCAGGAATATCAGGAGTACTGTACGTACTATAATGTAACACATGAGTAACAGGAGCACAGTTTGTACTATCAAGATGTCAGGTCATCATTCCCGTTATCGTGATAATCATGAGAGTCAAGTATATCATGCTGGGTGTCAAGTGATAGCATGACAAGAGGATGATATTAGATAGGTAACCAATCATGTCAAGAGATTGATATTAGTCCGGTGGCAAGTCATATCATAACAAGAGGTCTTGCCAAGTAGTATCATGTCATGGTGATAACAAATCAGTTGTCAGGTGATATACATGTGTTAAATAACGACATGTAAATGACAGGTATGAAGTAATGGCACGGTAAGTGTTAAGATATCAGGTAAATATATGGCATGTGATAGAATAGTAGCTGAGCACAATCAAGCGGAGCTGAGCAAGCTGGAAGTATAGACAGCAAACAGTATTTAACACTGGAGCGTCTGGCGAGGTTACCGGGACGACTCGACTGAAGTACGAGCGGTAAATCCGGCAGCAACTTGCCTAGACGAATCTAGTGGTAAAGCGCTGAACGCTGATCATGATAACCAGGCGGAGCTGAACAAGCTGGAGGCACAGGCAGCGAACAGAGTTTAGACACTAATGCGCTCTGCGAGGTTACCGGGACACTCGGATTAAGATACGAGTGGAGAATCCGGCAGCAACTCGCCTAAACGAATTTAGTGAATAAAGCACTGAGCGCTAAGCATGCTCACCAGGCGGAGCTGAGAAACCTGACGATCCCAATCACGCCTCTTTCGAGATAGTGAGGGACCGGAGGCTGAACTGAGAGACCTGCCGGTCCCAATCACCTCTCTTTCGAGATAGTGAGTGACCGGAGGTTGAAGGGTCCGGAAGCCAAGTATGGTATAAGGCAGTACAATACATCACAGGCATGGTATATGGACAAGAAGGAAACTATCCTAGTACAAGCATGCGTCACAGAGCAATACATGTCCAGATATTGGCACTCGGCCATACACAGATACAGGGACTCAGCCCAATACAAAATACATGTAAACATAGAATAAAATACATGTCGACCCGACGAAGCGGGGAACCCAAATGGAGGCGAGAGCGAGGACACTCGCCTAAATCACCGGAAAGCCGAAAAGTCTGAAATCCATGGAACTCGCGCATGCGCCATAAAATAATATATAATTATGAGGAGAGAGAAAGTGAAGAGGAGAGAGAAAGAGTTAGAGAGAGAAACCTAGAGAGAGAAAGGGACACAGGGAGACGCGGGTTTGGAAAGTGAGACGCGGGGTCGCAGACGCGGGAGTTAGCGTCGCGAGAATAACAGACACGGGAATCACAAACGCGGGAATAGCAGACGCGGGGTTCGCGTCGCAAGAATAGCAGATGCGGGAATCACAGACGCGGGGATCGCGTCGCGGGAAGTACCAGACGCGGGAATCACAGACGTGGGGATCACGTCGCGAAGGTGCCATAACGCGAGGCCCGGGGCCTGCGTTTAAGTCAGGGCATGAGAACGCGGACGCGAGGATAAACTCCGCGTCACGCCAACAAGGATAGAACACAGACGCGGGCACTTAGCTTCGCGTCGTGCCGATACAATAACGCGAAGGCCGCGTTATGGAATGGCCTAGACGCAGGAGGTAAACTCCGCGTCTAACCAGCAACAGATGGAAAAGAGAGGGAGACAGGGAAAGGGTGAGACACAGAGATGGCCCAACTCCAAATCCAAACCAGTAATTGGTGGAGGTGAAGATGGTGATGGTAATTAGTAGAGGGGATGATGATGAAGATGGAAGTGTTATCGTTGTAAGCATCACCGTTACAGATTACCGGAATAATCGTAAACGATTACCGGAATAATCATTGGAGATGTTACCGACGAAGAAGAGCTCGGCCCCAATCCAAAAGGAGTGGCCGGCCCTTGAGTCTTGCCGACGAAGAAGAGCACGGCCCCAATCCAAAAGGAGTGGCCGGCCCTGATAAGAGTCATTTTCCAAATGGAGAAGACGAACAGGAAGAGGAACCAGGAAGAGAGAGAGACCCAGGAGAAAGTGAGAGGTCCAAGAGAGAGAGAGAGATGAAGGCAGGAGAGAGAGAGAGAGAGAGAAAGGAAATAGGAGAGAGAGAGAGAGAAAGATCCAGGAGAGAGAGAGACAATCAACAGGAGAGAGAGAGAGAGAGAAGGGATCCAGATCCAGGGAGAGAGAAAGGAGAGAGAAGGGGGGCTGTTGCCCCCCTGGCTCCCGCACTCAGCGCCCCCACTTGGGGCGCTCGACCCGGCCGCCGGCCAGGCGGCGGCGCCGGGCGGCGCTGGCCGCCGGCGGAGAAGGAGGGGGCAGTGCCCCCTCAAAAGAGAAGGGGGGCTGTGCCCCCCTCCAGCAAGGGAAGGAGAAGGGGGGGCTGTTGCCCCCCCCCCCCCCCCCCCACACACACACAGGCCACGCACAGGGGGCCCAGGCGGGCCCCCTGGCCGCCCACGGCCGCCGGCACAGCGCCGGCGGCGCCAGACTGGGGTGGCGCCGGCCACCCCCGGGAGAAGAAGGAGGAGGGGGCTTTGCCCCCTCCACAGCAGCGCACGGGGGGCGTGAGGCCCCCCGGCCGCGCCCAGACCGCCGGCCTCGCGCCGGCGGCGGTCTGGCCACGCCGGGGCGCCGGAGGAGGAGAGGCCGGCGGCGGAGATGGGGTCGCCGCGGCCGGATCAGTGGGAGGAAGGAAGGGAAAATGGAAGAAAAGAAAAAGAAAGAAAGGAAAAGTAAAGGAAAGGGAAAGGAGGTGGCCGGATTTTGGGGGGTCTCTCGCCGGCGTCGTGGTGGCCGGAGGCGCCGGCGATGGTGGTGGTGGTTGGGTGCTGGTCCTCTCTTGGAGGAGAAGAGGAAGAAAAGAAATGAGAAGAGGGGAAGAAGAAAGAAGGAAAAAGAAAGGAAAAGAAAAAGGAAAAAGGAAGTGATGGAGATGGGATGGATGGGAGAGGGAATTAAATGAGGGATGTCTCCCACGTGGGGGAGATGGCTGGATCGGTTGGAGGGAAAAAGAAAAGGAAAGAAAGAAAGAAAGATTAAATAATAATATTATAATATGGCCGCGAAATATCGACTGTTCCGGAAAAATCCCAAAAAATACCCGGAGGTAGAAAACGTCATCCTGAGAGATAATATGAAATCGGTTTTCAGAAATAAAATCCCATTTTCAAATTAAAAATCCGGAAGTCAACCGCCGATACCGGTCTACACCGGGTCGGCCAAATTTTGATAAATTCTGAAAAATCTCAGAAAATGTATTAAAGAATAAAATATAATTTTAAGAAGTAAAGTGAAAGCGAAATTCAGAAATTCAATCCCGATTGTAAACTAAAAATCCTGGAATCAACCAGCGATACTGGCCGATACCCAATCCGGTGGAATTTTCATAATTCATAAAATCCTCAGAAAAAGTATTTAAATAGGAAATGTGATTTTAAGAAATATTGTAAAAAGACACTCCTTGAAATTCCAATCCGTTTGTAAGTTAAAAATCCGGGAATCGGTCAGCGGCACTGATCGACACCGGTTTTGAAGATTCCCAACTTAATTGAGGAAAATTCCAGAAAATCATAAAAAATCTAGAATATTGGAAAATGATGTTCAAAACTGAAATCGGTCAAATCGATTAGTAGAAAGACCAATCAAGCAAAGCACTGGGTTCGGGCCCCCGGTTCAGACTAGGGCTGACTCCGAGTCCACGAATCCAAATCCAAGACAAAACTATCATATAAAGAATTCATAATACAAAACAAATACAGGAAGTAAATCGAAAAATACGATCGAAAAATCTGAATACGCAACTAAGTACGTATTCCGGGAGCGGGGTGTTACAGGCGGCGAGGGTTCAGGCGAGGAAGTGGGATGCCGAGAGAGAGAGAGAGAGAGAGAGAGAGAGAGAGAGGGAGAGACTTCAAGATCCCTCAGATGGATAGGGACGCGAGGTGGAGATCTCAATGGATCTGAATCAATATTAACCATTGTGGGCCCCACATCTGGTTGACATCCCCGCGCAAACGAAGAGATGAAATCGACAGCTCCCAAAGAATTTCGCACAGGCCTCTGTGCGAAAGTTTCGCAACCGAAGATTACCCTATATATATATATATATATATATGTGTGTGTGTGTGTGTGTGTGTGTGTGTGTGTGTGTGTGTGTATTTTTTTATTCTATATTATTATATAGTTGTGGGGGGAAATTAATTAGGAACTCCTATCTTGTTTTTTTTAAAACCCTCATGACTCAAAAAAGAGAGTATTTTAAAAAAAATTTAAAAGAGAGTATTTTCAAAAAAATATTAACAAAATTTTTCAAAAAAAATAATAAAAAAGTTCGAGACGGTCCAACCCGTCTCAGCGAATCCGGGTAACGATTCGGATCAAGAGACCCGATTTGTTTCCCGCTACTTTGACCCGTCGCATTGGATTCGTGTTACGAGACGGGTTGAATCCGTCTCGTAACGAATTTGTTGAGCTAACAGGACGAATCAGTCTCGTAATGAATTTGTTGGGCTAACAGGACGAGTCAACCTGATTCATCCCGTTAGCCATCCCTACCCAGGGCAGTACCAAGAAATAAACTTCTTTCTGTAAATTGGACATCAAATGGGGAAATCTCACGACAACAACAGTTTTTTTTTTTTTTTTTTCCTTATTTTATCCCCGGCTGGATTAGCCTGTCCATGATATCCCTTTCTCTCATTGAGAGATTTCAGTTTAAATTCTCACACTTATCAAACGAGAGATTTAATTTAGATAATTACTAACAGGAGGTTTCAGTTAAATTGTCACAATCATCGAATAGGAGATTTAATATGAATAATTACGAATGGGAGTTTTCAGTTAAATTCTTGTAGTTATCAAGAGATTTAGTTTGGATCATTAGTAACAAGAACATGCATATAGATTCGAAGGTGACCTTCATCCTCTCTCTTTAAAAAAAAACCTCTGCTTTTTCTTCAGCTCATTCTCCCTCTTTCGTCGTCTTCTTTTTAACGAAAGCAACACTACAGGTTATAAAACTCAAAAAGTGTGTCTTGTTGTTTAGTTTGGCAGTGAAATTAGATGGGTTTGGCTTACATTACAGGTCCCAAAGAGAATTCAAATATTTAAAAATAGCATAAATATCGAAACATCTAAACCTTAATTTCGAGAGGGATAAAAAGGTGAAGATAATTCATAATTGAGGGGTTGTAACATTAAATTATATACAATATATATGTGAAAAAATCTCACCAGTGTTGAGCTTTGTTTAAACTTTAAAGAGTTTTATACACTTTTTGGCTCAAAAGCAGGAATCACTGTCACCATCAGACAATCTTCACTATTTACAGTAAGAATGATCAGCTGGGAAATGTATAGGATTGGTCATGGAGATCATTAGAGGAGCAGAAAAATAAGCAGGCTCGGTGTCTCCAAAGCCCAACATTCAAGCTAACATTCAATGGGAGTTGCGTACTAACTTACTATCGATGAACTTACGAGGGTTTTACAGATCAAAAAGATCGGTTTAATGATACAGTAGGAAAATAATCATGCGTAATCCATTCAAGACTGGCACATACCGTAGATTTCAGCTCGCATGACATCAATCGGCATGTGATCAAGTGTGTAACGCTCAGGGCCTAGATAGACCCCCGTCTTCTCCAGAAGAGCGAGAGCTTCTTCCCTGCCATATCTTGATGAATAGAGCTTCAAGTACTCGATATCCTACAAACAATATATAGGGAAAATGAGACCATAAATAGTCAAACAGAAGAGACTGATGCATGCTAGACTCTGAGAACGCACTAATAAACTTTTTGCCCAGATGAAGCTAACTGTTGTAGCAGTGGGCTTCTAATATAAGAGATGACAAGTACAAGTATGGATTAAACAACTAGCAACTATCAGCTAATAGAGGTAAAGATAACAGTACATCAGTATTTAACGTGGTTCGGTCACTCTAACCAATGTTCACGGGAGAACACGGCAAAAAAGTCCACTAATCAAAAGAAAAATATAAAGAGATTACAACTCTAATCTCACTCACTCATACCCACAATATTCAATTTATAATAAGAACAAAATGAAGAAGAGAAGAAATGAGGGTGTGCACAAAAAACTTCAGCTTATTCTCTTCTTCTTCACTTGCTCTTGCCATTTCACAACCCGTAGCATTCCATTGTACAGGAGCCAAAACCAATCAACATCCAACACTCATCCGCATCAGCCCATATACAAGTCACTTTCATTAGGGTGGTTGAATTATCTTTTTAGGATGGCTGAATTAATTCTTAGGGTGACTAAGTAATAGGTATAATTAGCTAAGGTGGCTTGATTAAGACTACACAAGCACACTTGCATGCATGCTTGTGTATTCAAGTCACTTTCAATAATAACAAATGAAAATTAAATATGAGAAGAAACCAAATGCTGCAAAAAAAAAAAAAATGTTAGAATGGAGAGTAAACCTTGGGTCTAATCACATGCGCTGATAAGAAATTAGAATAAACACATAAATTAGCTTACTACCGGTACTAGCAGTTCGTGGTAATATACCTGCATGCCGCTGAGAATGCGCTCGAGACGGGTTGAGGCAACTGGTTCATGAGAAGAAGGGAAAACTTCACCAGGATAAAATAGAACTCCATCACCAGGGGGGAGGCCACGCCTAAACCGTATCTGTATTGTGAAACACAACAAAATGTATTGGTGAAACTATGTTTTTTATAGCGGTATCAATTATCACTCATTTACACCCTTTTCCGAAAGGTAACCTCCAACTATCATCGAAGTTTCAAGAACTAGAAAGGACTAATCTTTTTGTCAGGCGCGGGCTCTCTATAGGCACTTTCAGTGCGTATTCTTTCCTAATATTACCTTAAATATGGTTGTTGGTCCCGAGATGATGCCAAGTGTGGATCTAAAATACAATGTCAACACTCACACAAGAATATTAGCGTTAAACAAATAAACGTACTTGCAAATAAGGAAATAAATCACAGAAAAGTTAAGCAAACGCAAACACGAGTGATTTATCCTGGTTCGGTCCTCGTGACCTACATCCACTCCTCAAGCCACCCGCTTGAGATTTTCCTTTATCCTTTGACTTTGTACACCCAAAATCAACATCTTGTATCCCACTTGACAAATCCTCTTTGCTAAATGTATACAACTCTTCTTATAACCAAGAAGACGCTCTTGTACAATACTTTCTTTGAGTGATTACAAACTTTCCTATAAGCCTTGAATCTGAATGTGCTTGTGAACAAGAGCTATTATAAGTTGACTTTCAGAAATCTTCACTTTGGAGTAGGAATTTGGAGAAGAAACAGAAAGTGGGAACAGTTTTCAGAGAACCAGAATTTTGAACAAGATTTTTGGTCAGAAAACTATAGATTTTAGGTCAGAAAACTATAGATTTTAATTAGTATTTTAAACCTAAGATAACAACCCTATTTATAGCTGAAATCTATAGTCAGTTAGGGAAGTTATCAATTCAAATTTGAAATTTAAAACGTTGGATAAAACACCAGAAATCACCAACTGCATAACAGTCAGAAACTGCTATTAGTCGACTAGAAAAGCAAAATTTTCAAAGGCTAGTCGACTAATATATGGGTAAGTCGACTATACCTAGACTGATACGGAAACAAGTTTCTGGAAAACTGTTTTTAGTCGACTATATAGACAAGGGTAGTCGACTATGTCAGGGGTTAGTCGACTATATTTTAGGGAAAGTCGACTAATTCTGATGCCAGACAATAAACAGAGAGTTGGGATATTTTTGTAGAAGAACTTAGTTGACTGGGGGATTTTACAAGTCGACTATGGGTTAGGTTAGTCGACTATACATATATTTGTGTGTGTATTCAAGGCTTTTAACAATTATTCTAAAAATACACAAAAATACCCAAAATCTTCAACTGAGGTTGAGTAATTATAACTCTGTATAAATGCTTGAGTTAAAACTCCAAATGCATCTATATCACTTTGTTATCCATCATCAAAATCTTTCAATCTTATAGGCTTCAACAATGGTATAAAATAATAACTTGATATTAAACATCTTCAAAAAAGAAGTCATGGAGACCTGATTCAGTGGTAAAAGAGTTGGGTTGTGAAATGGAGGTCTCTACGGCCTTAGTTCAAAAATTAAAATAAATAAATAAATAAAAATAAAACAATAAAACAATAAATTAAGATATGAGCTCCTGAGCGTACATAACAACTGAAAAAATAGTCAGTTTCAGTTGGAACTTGGAGTAGGTGAAAAAAACATATGGAGATAAGGTTACAAAAGGATTGCATGGATAAAGGGAAGGCAGGCAGATAAAAGAGTGTCAAGTCAGAGATGGTTGCATCATGTTTCACTTTCATGTAAATATATGAAAAGTTTGTAAATGCTAATCGAGCAGAATAAAAATTTCAACATCAAGCAAGCTGATCATTCAATTCATAATATACATGTTGATAGTCTAAACTAGCAGGCAACACGTCAGGCTCAAGCCAAACTCATAATAAACAAAGGATGGAAGATTGGAGAGATTGACACCAGTTTGTTGCAATAGGTTTCACCTGAATATATAAGAACAGGTTTCTACAGTTTCGCAGCATAGCATCAAATTCAGCTGCAAGCAGTACCAAATCAACCATAGGCATACATGTTGAAGCCAAACTCATAAAAGTAGGTCCCAGGCCATATAAAATATAGAGCCTGAGGGTGTTCCATTTACAGTTCTGTAATTTAAAGCCTGAGTTTGGACTGGGCCAGAGAACTACCAAAAGCCTGCCTCTTTAAAATCAAGTCAATATTCCTTTGGCACAAGCAAAATCGTCGAAGCAATTTCCTCAAAATATCAAATGTGAAAATGCAGATTCATGATAGTAAATTTTAACCAGTTTTATAATCTCATTCCAACCAAGATATATTAAAAAAATGTTCTTTAAGTTTGCAATATAACGTGATATACACTTCTCTGCTTTGGATAAAGCCCAGGAGGTCCAAAGGTAGACTCAGATATACCCGATTATGTTTTCTACTACTGGTTCAGGATCAGCTCTAGAGAGATAAGGTTAGGTTGGGTATCAGCTGGGACAGGCCAACTTTCAGGACCTAATTTGAAGTAGAATAGCTATTTCTTACTTTATTTTTCCCTCCACGTGTAAATGACAACTGACCATGTTAATGCAGAACTAAAGCCAATTATTGGCAGGTGTCCTTAAAATGGAACAATTTTAGTGAAAGAATGTCCACATATCAGTGTACATGCAGTTAGCTCAATTGATTTCAGATCTATATTGCTTTAAAACACATTTCTTATTAGTATGGCAAGGCTATAGTCAAGTAGCATAAAAACATATGATTAGGGCCAAACATGGATTGGCATTAACTGATAATTATCCACTAGAATAACATGGCCCAGACACTACATACCATCTACCACATAATTTACATCGAGATGAATATTGAAGCAAAGATTGACTATGGCTATCCCCACTCGTCTTCCTATTTTTATTCACTGCCCGACGAAACAATGAAATCGACGAAGCAACATAAAGTTAATGTCAGGAAGTAAATGAGACAAAAACACACGATGAAATGATAAATTAATTTTGACTAAAGAAGATTGAATCAGCAACCAAAAACAAACCAGTATATTTTCTGTTCTTAATCAACGATTCAACAATAAGATGTAAGTGTTTATTATCGAACAATACCTCGGCACTTGCAACCGTTGATTTCTCATAGCAGTTAGCACCCCAGTAGAGAAACCCTGTTCCACCTTCTTTCCAAACTCTACACATCACTGCACGGTGTTGTGTGCCACGCACCCCAAGATGCCAGTTGGATGGGGATCAGAAGGCCCATGCACACATATGTCCACCATTCCTGCAAGGAACAACCTAAATTAACTCAATACATACAGACGATTATATCCATGAACAAGAATTGATAGAAGAGTTCAACTTATTGGATTCTACTTGACTCTTTGACATATATATGCCTAAGAGTTAAAATGTAATTCATTATGGAAAATCCATCTTTCTCTTCTTCCAGATTGTTCCTTAGTATAGGAGAATTTTGGAGAATTTTGGAGGGTTGCTGCATGGTGAGCTTAAATTGCATTGCCTTATAAACCAACTCACCTTTCAGGATTTACTGAAACCCCTATCTTGTCTGCTTTTTTGCTAGGAATTTGGCACCAGTTTTGTAGGTTGATCTCGGGTTTAGTTGATTGTAAACTCTAATCAGCTCTTTGATGGACCTTTTGCTTTGTAGCCATCTCTTTTTTTTAATAGAATAAGGATAGAACAAATGCTCTGACCATAATATATACATTACCCAAGCCAACTCCTCATTCGACAATTGTGAGAATCGAACTTGAAACCTCCCTGATAGAGGTGAGGAATGTCACTGGCACACTAACCCGCTTTCACAAGCCAACTCCATTTCCATGGATAGACAAAAGTGACTATGACATGATGATGATGATGACGACAACAATACATAACTTTTAAAAACCTTTTAGGAAGCAGAGAATATTATCTAGATTTACAGCATGTATGCAGAAATAAAAGTATATTAAAGCATATGACACCAACAGGTAGATTAAAGCATATGACACCAACAAATCACCACAAGGTGGATTACGTCATTATATGTTCTTCCTGATACATATGTGAGTAACATGATGATAGTCTCACATTATTTAAGGATGTATTTGGTATATAAATAACGCAAAGTTTTGGGACTAGTCAATAGACGTATGGAGCCAACCATTCCAGTGAGAACAATATTCAGATCAAAAGAACCATGGTTTATTGGGTATCGGTATTGGCCGTAGGATTTTGGTATTAGAGTATATAATATCGGTTGTTTGTCTCATCTATCGACAAATAGTCGGTCATATCGGGTCATATCAGCACTACCTGTATGGCGCCAAACCTTGAAAATAACCCATTGTAAGAATCTGTAAATGAGGAAACCCTACTTTGGTTCTTCATCCAACCACCATTTGCAAATAATGATGGACGCGGAATGGTTTCTTTAGTCTAAAAATGAGAATAGGCATCGAACTTGCTTAGAACTTGTCTCGTGTAGTTAACAATTTCTCCAAAGCTTAGTTTGAGAAGTTAACAATTTTACACACACCTTGAACTTAGAGATGATCATTGAAAAGGAGAATAAGAGTTTACCAGTGTCTGGCATGTACAGAAATACATCTTCTGGCTGCTGATATTGGATATGCAAATTGTTGCTTCAATTTCTTGACAACTCTAGCCAACCACACTTCTAAAATTTCTTCAGAGAGTATTAATTATGATGATTAATCTTCTCATTAAACTTTGATCCTACAATTGTTCTACGCACTAGACATACATGTTAAATATTATGATTGCTCACATTGGTTATACAAATCACCGCTCCAGTTTCTCAACACCTCCATCTAATCTTACAATGTTATTTATTAGAAGAAGATTGGTAATGATGATTAGTCTTCTCATTAGACTTTGATCCTTAAGTTGTTATATTATGCTATATTTAGTAGATTTCTTTTAAACTGTTACAGATGATTGGTCTTCTCATGGGGTGCATGCTACTATTGCAGTTCAAAGTGAATCATATAAAAAGCCTTATGCTTCAAGCTGCTACAGAACTTCACAGATGTTCATGTTCAAGATGGAGACCCATGATGGTTTCATTAAAAAGGATATATATACTAGTCTTCATTTCTTTAGATTTTTAATCTAATTTTTATCTTCACTATTTTAGAAATAAGAAATTAAAATTTGACTTCGTTATTCTTAGCATTTTGCACTTCAAAGAGAGTAACAAAATACTTGTATTGCTGGCTATCAAGAATTTCACAGATGTTGATATTCCATGAGGCAACCTATAAGAATCAAACTGGAACAAATTGATAGGTCATGCATCTTGCAAATGAGTTGCAATGCAATTTGTATCTTATGATAAGTTGATTTTAATTGTACATGTGATGTAAAACAGGATCGCAATCACCTTCGAATACAAATAAAAAGGAAAAACTAGGTTTTTACAAGAAATCAAATGAAAAAGAGAGATTAGGATTAGAGAAAGAACCAGATAACTTTGGGCTTCGCACCCCTTACGCGGGCTTCACACCCCTTGCACCACGGGCTTCACACCCCAATCTCAAGAATCCAAGAGCTCTGAAATTTTAACTGAAAAAGTTTTATTTAATCATTGTCTACTTATTTATTGAGTTGAGCCTCTTTATATAGGTCCTTACAAAGTGAACTTCTCGAATATAACCGATGTGGTACTAAAAGAAGATAAACAAAACACAACATCTCAAAATAAAGTAAGGCATAAAAAGGTAACTGACAACTGGCGTGATGTCCTCATCAATTCCCCCGGGTGGGAGAAACCCGACCCTATCGAGTGAGGACTTTCCTCATGAAGCATATCAATCGGGCCAAGGTGGTGGTGGTGGCAGCATCACTGGTACGCCGTGTTGATACCATGGTGGCGGAGGTGGAACTGGTCTCCGTGACGGGTTGGCTGTGAAAGACGGCAGCTCGATCAAGACATAGAGAGTAGACCAATGCGCATTATCCCTGCTGAAGACGGAACTAATACCAGGATCCCATGGGCTATCCAACTCGCAAGCAATGGAAGCAATCCTCTTCAAAGCCCTATCGAAATCTTTACGCCAAGCGTGCAACTTTTTCGTGACCTCAGAGTGACTCGTAACCATCACCCTATTATCAACTGTAAATTCCTGCAAAATATTATATGGGTATGCAGCAAATTTGTAGGTGTTATTGCAAATTGCTATCAGCCTAGTGATATCATCAATATGTGCAACAGGCAGATGCAAAGCAGTAGGTATTCTAAGCATAACTCCTAACGATGGGAGAATGAGAGATATAATATGCCTAGAAGCACACACATCTAACGATGGAGGTACACGGGACTCGGACACAAACTCTAAACAACCCGAAAAAGAAGTATTAGAAATCATCTGCTGGACCTTGGCAAGAAATTCAGGTGACTCCCTAAAAGATGAATTGATAGGAATAACCATAAAACTAGGTTCAGCACAAAGAGACTCGAATGGCTGACTAGGCACAGTGGGTATATTAGGCTTAACTATCTCATTTACGTCATCATTGGCACTATCAGAAGACATGTGGATTTCATCAATAATCTGTGTGTCGGAATCAACTTCTATGTCTTCAATTATATTAACAGTCTTAGGAGAAACTTGGACATCCTCAACAACCTTCGAGTCGTCAACTTCATCAGTGGGCATAGTTCTAACATGTTGACTCTCCGATGGGCACTGATAATCATAATGTCCGTATCCCTTACATTTAGAACATCTGGTCTTGGCATTGACTAGCGTTTTGAAAGTTAAGTCCAATTTTAATGCAACATCAAAGGCATCTTCAACAGTGTCTAAGTCATAGGGGACAGTAATCATAGCACGTTTTATTTTAGGTCGTAAACCCCAAACAAACCTAGTTAGAGTCTCAGAAGGATGCTCTTTCACGTCATTGCGATGGGTTAAGTCCTTAAACATGGCAATATAATCATGAACGGACATATGACCCTGATGGAGTTTGTATAGCTGGTCTAAGTGGGGGTCCCTATACTACTGACTAGTCATGATGACTCAAACAAACAAGCAGATACAGTGGAGAACCCTAAGGTCAAGTATACTAAATGCATGCACTAAATGAACAAAAAAGATCCTAAAGTTTAAATGCAAAGAAAATGCACTCCAAAAATGATGAAAGCGATAAATAGTGATGCAACCACTAGATAGAAGCAAATAGCATTCAACCAACAAATTATAGCAATCCAAATAGTAGTTGCAAAATTTAACAGTTAACAATTCAGCTCAAGTTAGGTTATCACCTGAGGGGTGAGTCGTTCACGCCCAGACGCAAAAATTTCTCAAAAACTCTTCAGAGAAATACCCACACCGTAGAGAATAATTTACCCCCAAAGTCCTGGAACAGCAGTAGTATGAAATGGAAGAAATATGCCTCGAACTGAGCTCAAATCGGAATGGAAAAGAGGGCCCGAAACTTTGCTCTTCTGTTACAGGAATAGTACCGGCTCCAAACAGAGGCTTGAAGAGATCAGATTTGCTCAAAAAAAACTGCAAAAACTTTACCATTTACTCCAGGGCTCAACTACCAACCCACTGTTTCAGACGGAGCTCAATTCGGACTCCGGACGGGCCTGGAACGGGCTCCGGAACAAACGAGTGTAGGGCTTGGGGGGGAACAGTAACCAAGAGGTTACTGTTCACGTGAACAGTAATCAGCGCGATTACTGTTCACTGTGAACAGTAATCGATATTTTTTTCCTTTTTTCTTTTTATTTCCTTCTGTTTTTTCTGTTTTTCCTTCTTCTTTTTT